>JBBPUC010000051.1:0-73856 GCA_038094375.1 Tubosaeta aff. heterosetosa
GGGGGGGGGGGGGGGGGGGGGGGGGGGGGGGGGGGGGGGGGGGGGGGGGGGGGGGGGGGGGGGGGGGGGGGGGGGGGGGGGGGGGGGGGGGGGGCTAACGAAGAATTGTTTGCCATGAACAAATCAACGTGAGATAGGCAATGACTTACTAGCCAGTACCTGTGAGCCAAATGGACGAGAAGAAGGCTGCAGAGGCGTAAAAGAGAGCCCCACATTTATAAGAATAAGAGGAGAAGCAACAGCTTTTGTTGGCATGAGCAATGCGTTAACAGTTGCTATTCACCTCATCGCAGTTCTCTCGCAAGGCACGTGAAGTTGGGCCTGGCCGGGTACATTCAGCACACGAAAAGATCAGGTGAGGAACCACTGTACTATGTATAGAATAGTTGTATATACCACGCCCGTGGTACACGGAGTTTTCGTCGTTATGAGGCGGATCGTGGCGCCGCACCGTGAGGGCAGTAATGCTATTTGTTTGTGATTTCTGAATGTAAGAATCATAGCAATCCGGTATCGGTCAATTCGGTTCTTACCTGAGTCGTCTTGCTGCACAACTAGCGAAAATGCTAGAACTAGTGCGAGTGTTGTCTCGATCTGAGTTGAGCCCCAAAGCGGACCGAGTTGAGGGCATGGCAACTTTTGGCGAGCCAACGAACTTTCGCACTAGTCAAGTGACGCCGACTGCGGTGTTCGGCTTGCCGTACATCAGGGAATCGGGTAGCGGTCAGGACCGTCAGCTAGTACTCGGCTAGCACTAAACATTCCACTGATGTATTGTTAGCGAGGAAATGAAAAAGCGAGCGGTTGGCAACAGACGCATTGCACATGATCTCCGATTCGATGTGACAAGTAACGTTAAGCTATACGCCATCGGGATCCTGAACACCGTGAACTCTCCCTGTAGTTGGGAACTGATACCAGCTAGTAGTGTCGGCTGGCGCTAGATTTCACTACCCAATAGAATTTCCTTCGAGGGTCATACTGATGACACAAATGTCACTCGAAGAGCAATCATGTCAATCGTCTCTTCCTCCGCACCTACTACACTCGAATTAGTTACTTTACCCATACTTCCCGCAAGTATGCGATCACATCCCGTCCGTATGCTACATTAAAGATGTTTCATAACAGCGGGTAGAACTTGAAGTAGATGTTAATAATTCAGTGGGTTGAAAATGAGTCGGATTTTCTCACCTTGAACCGCAGCTTGAGACGCGTCATTGATGAGGTTACCAGTGATGCCACTAATTTTATGGAAAAGCTTTTTGAAAAAGCTCCTCCTCTCAATTCTAGTCTCGGCTTCATAGGGAGGGATGTCCCTCTTCACGTCCAGGCTGGCACCTTTGAGAACTTTGACCAAGTCTCTGCAAAAGTGCAAACATCGGTCGTATCTCAAAGGTATATCAGCTAAAATGGGCCTTACCTTGGCGTTACCTGGGTTTCGGGACTCGGGAGTTCATTGTGAAGGTCAACGCTAGAAGGACTTGAACGCCTGGATTTGGGCAAAGGGAGTCTATGCAAAAGATAGGGGTTAGTCGTTGATTTACAACGGACCGAGTGGCCCTCACGAATTTCCTTTCATGTCGCTTTGCCATGGGTCTACGCCCAATTGCGTAGGGTCGACTGTCTTTGGCATAACATGAGGTTCTCCCATGTAAAGGGAGAATTTTCCTGTGCCTTGAGGAGGGGGAGGGTGTTGAATGTCCCTCGCTGCTTGAGCGGGCGTGGGGGCGGATATGACAGGGGCGACAGCAATCAAAGCAAAAACCACAAAGAGAACAATACGGGAACGCATATTGCAGAGTAGTCAGAATTACGAAGTTGGTCGGTAAACAAGAGCGTCGTCTGGCCGTCAACGGCACGCTGATGGTAGTTGTAGAAGAGAGAAAAAGGCTGATAAAGAACGAAGGGTGAGAGGATCGACGCGAGACAGGTGCAAGAACATACTAGCCAGTACCTGTGAGCCAGGTGAAGTGGAAGAAGGCTGCGGAAGCAGCAGGGAAGGGGAGGTATTTATACAACTCACAAAATAAGAAAGGTCTGCTCTACAAGCTGACGTTGGGAGAGAAAATTGACAGTCGTATGAAACGGATCTTGGGCTGTAACAACTGTCGCTTCGCTCATGCCGACAGGATTCGTGATTCTCCCCTGAACGGCTGCATTATAAAATAAACTTGGTGCGCGGGTCGGTAGGTGATTTGGCAATCACCCGCTTTTCCCTTAAGCACCTCATCTGCAAAGTGGTCGAGTAACGTTACCACAACGTTACTGTTGAACAGTTCTCTGAGTTTACTTGAGAGCTCTCATTGCCTACAATCAAGGAAACTCCGTGAGCTAAGCGCGCGAAAACTAGACTATTCCTTTCTTGTCGCAGCCTACAACCTCGGGTAATGGCAACCCGTCTTATGGATGTGATAAGTGCGACGGTGATTGATGGTACCATAGTCTGACGTGATCAAGCTGAGGACATCAGTCGCTCCTAAGACATGACACGAACTTGTGAAACAATCATCTACAGCCGGTAACAACGGCTTGTGTATCTTCTGTGGTCTGGTAACCCAGGCTATTTACGAACTATGATCAGAGTCCTGGCGGGCACCAAAGACGTGCTTCATACTTTCAAGGAATGAATATACGAGGCAATTTGATATACCTCAACGTCACATAGAGTTTGAAAAGTCACCGGACGCTAAGAAACAGGTGTACATCTCCACATTGGCACTCGAATGGGAAGCGCCCACGTCCCTCTAGCGCAACGCTCTGGCCATGGTTCACGAGTAATAAACCTGAAAAAGAGCAGTTTCGGAACGGGTTCTTTACCTTGGTCTCTGGCCCCATAAGGTGTGACTGCCATCATAAGCGGGGGAAACTCGAGGATCGCAACCGGCTCACAGGACGCTGACGCGCAACGCGTCGTCGTCTTTCGGTTTCAATGTGTTCCGTGAACTGACTCGAAACAGTGTGGCCGCTGATCACTCGACTCGCAAATACTAAGATCCTGGATGAGTGCTACTAACCGGAGAGATCCGAACACTGCGAGAGAGCATGAGCAAAGCTTAGGAATGGTAAAATGCACGAACGAATAGTTCTTGTTTGGTATTAGCCATCCTGGAGTTGCAGAAATTGTTGCACGCAAGCGGCGTACTTGCATACAAGATGTGAAGGTAGAAAGCATCCACAATCGGTGACCGTTATTTTCTATCTTGTTAATGATCGAATAGAAGTCAAACGTAGCAAAAGCCGCGCCCACGCTTGAGACAAGGCCTCAGGAGGCAGATTTCAGCGCTTCCCCAGCGTTCTTACGTATGGGGATTGCCGCAAATTGTATGCGCCAATGCCTATGAGTAAGGAGATGGCGGTGAAGACGGACAAGCTAAAATATTTTATGACTTCCTAATCATCGTCTTCCATGTCAAGATCGCCTTCGACCCCGACGCCCTCACCAAGGTCGTCGAAGCCATCAGCGTCGTCGTCGTCTTCCCAAGCGGGCAGTATATCGTACGGATTAGCTGTTTCAGGAAGAGAAGACTGGTCTATCAGAGATGCACTTTGGATGGTGGTAGTTACTGCAATGGGCGACAACGATGTCGAGACAACGGCAAGTATGTCGTCCATGCGATCACCGAGACGATCCTCGAGTTCTTCGACAATCTAATGGGGATGAGTAGTGAGGGCACGGTAGATGGCGGAGAGAAGAAACAGACGACATAGAGCTCGACGGGTTCCGTTGGGGCAAGATTTACTACCTGTAGCTTCTCGGCCTTTGTGAGAGAGAAAGGCGCGAGGTCATGGACAAGCTGAGATATAGCACGGGGGGACTGGTGTGAAGTGGGGTGATAATCCGCAGAGAGGTATTGAATCGCCTGGATGACAGGTTATCGGATTATCATGAAAGGCGGAGCAGCTCACTTCGAGTTCGACGGTGCGCAGGTTCTCGGAGACTTCTTCTGTGTGTGGTTCGAGAGTGGGTTTTCCTGTGGCGTCCTCCTCCTTTTTAACGCGAATCGCGGTCTTTGCGCGTGCGACGTGGTCAGCGTCGAGCTCGCGGAGGAGTGTGAGGACCTCGAAGTTGGAGAGGAGTGCGGCGCGTGGTTGGAGGACCTCCATGGGGAAAAAGAGCGCTAAGGTTAGGGTTAGTGGACATTGACGGACAAACAGGCGACAACACGTCCGACAGACGAAAAAGAAACTTGGAATATTAGAAAAAAAAAACAAAAAGAAAACAAAAGAAAAAGAGACTTGCCATGAATCGACCAGGTCTGTTTCTCCTCGTCGTCTCCGTCGTTGAGCTCATCTTTTCTAGGCCAACCACCACAGCGCCCACCGAGTCTTGCTCCGCCCGCTGGTCTCTCCTCCCAGTTCAGATCGCCATATCCAACGTCCCAGTATCCCCTTCCACAGCGTACCTACCCTGCGCCAGCACTCCAGCAACAAAACCCCCACCGAACACCCGCCGTACCACAATCACCATTCCTCCAGCGACAACAGCCCCAATCTGCCACATTTCCCTTCGCTGGTGCCGGCGTCCTCGCACAGAATGCCGCATCTTCTCTCCCTCCCCACATGAGCCCGAACCCACCCTCTGCCACACCTGCGACCGCCCCATCAGCTTCTTCTGCGAGCGAAGTCGGATTCGATCCGAACGAGTTCCCTGCTCTTGGTTCGCTCGGTCAGACTAACAACTCAAATCTATCTTCCACCAACAATCCCCCATCTTCCCTCGCCAGCGCAGGTCTCGCATCGTCCGCCAACAATCCTCCAACCACTGTGACAAGCTACGCAATCCAGGCAGGTCAGGGAGCCTCGACACCTGCTGCAACAAGTGCACAACCGAGGGATTTCGGCCCAGAAGACTTCCCTGCCCTAGGTGGTCAACCGGTCCAACAGCCACAGAGTCAGCCCCAGTCTCAGAATCAGCCACAACCATCCGAAAATCACTCCCCAGCCCATCCACCCGGTTTGAATGGCTTCAACGATCACCGAACGAGTATACTGGGCTCCTTAAATGGCGTTCAGCAAGCGAGTGCAAACAACCTCCCTTCCTCTACCTTCCCGGGGACACAACAATCAGGCACGCCTGGAATGCTTAACTTGCGGGGCATCCATCCTGGCTTCCAAACCCAAGGCGACGCTGAGAAGCAAAGGGTAAGTGGTAGCTTTGATCCCCTGGTTTCCCGTCAGTGCTTGTATGTGCACCATTCCGCGTGCCTATCGCCGCCTTTTATTTGTGTCACAAAAGTATTGACAAATTCACCAGCAAAATTACGCCTTGAAGCTCAACCAAGTGTCCCACGCAGCTTGGAATGCCCCCAACACCAATCTGCCGCCCTCCCAACCAAACGGCTCAACACCTGCAGGCCCAACACAGTCGCAGTCGCAGCCAATTGTGCAGAGCCAGCTTCCCAGTCAGCCGTCTTCGCAAGGACAACAGGTCCACACGAATAATAACCCTCAATCCCAGACACAACCGTCTCAACATCTCAATCCACCACCTGGGGTTCCACCACCGGGTGTCAGTCCCTATGCGTCGAATGGGAACCATCCGTTGCAACCTCCACATCCCCACGCGCAGCTGCATAGCTCCTTGGTGCAGGCCCAGAACCAACCCCATCATCACCCACAAACACCGGCTCAGCAAGTGCTTATTTCAGCTGCTGACCGATGGGGTTTACTGGGGTTGCTTGCCATGATTAAGAGCGCGAGCGTCGATGCAGACGGTGGTCTGAGTAGCGTTGGCACGGACCTAGGTGCAGTGGGCCTCGATATGGGTTACGAGGGGTGAGTCTCGGGTTCTTTAGAGTAAATGGGCGTTGTCAACCGTGTCATGCGAAGGAACTTGTACTCGACATTCATAACTCCATGGGCCGATCAATCTGCAGCAAGGAGTGTTGAGCCGGACTTTCATCTCCCTTCTTGTTATAACGTGCAACCTCCACCTCCTGGTCCGAGTAAAGCAGGAGCTTTCAGCGACGAGACGTTATTTTACATGTTCTACTCGAGTCCAAGGGATGCGTTACAAGAAATTGCTGCACAGGAACTGTGAGTTTCAGCTTGCACTTTGTTTGCACATTCCAGTGCCTATGAAATCGCCGCTGTAATAACGCTTATGCACCTGTCCAACAGATGGAATCGGAACTGGCGATATCACAAAGATCTCCGGATCTGGATAACCAAAGAAAGTGGTAGCGCCCCATCGACAAAAATTCCAGGAGGTGAAGCTGGTGCCTACACATGGTGGGACCCCGAATCATGGACTAAGGAACGAAAAGAGATGACAGTGCGATATGCTGATCTGGAGGAAAAGACGCTCCCAGCATTCGTTATGGGACCAGGGCTAGCGCTCAACCAGGCTACGCCCGGTGCTCAAGGACAACAGGTCCCAGGTGCGATTGGATCGCAAGTATCGAATCAAACCGCACCACAACCAAGGATGCAGATGGCAGGTATTTGAGCTGTACCACCAGGCTATTACTCGTTCTTTTAGTCGCCGTCTTCGTTTTTGTGCCAATCTTCTTTTTTTCGTGCTGTGTAGAACCGCCAGCTACCCGCCCTTGTTATTCTAACTTCTCCTCCTGCTCCATTACCATGTTCTTGAAGTGAACGATGATTGTATCTGTACCTCTTTAATTTGCTCACGCCGTCATCCTCCCTCTTTTGCGCAATGTGATTCTTTCAAACTGTGGACGTTCTCTCACCAAGGGTCAGACATCTAGCCGTCTATCTGGGAATAAAGGCCAAGAACACCTGACAGACTCAAAGCAACAAATCATCCCCGCCCATCGACGTCTCACCCTTGACAGACCCGAAATTACCAAACGCGTTGCCAGGACTGGCCGTCGCACCGCCTGGTTTCGAAGACGCCCAAATACCCGTCTGTGCCCGCTCCTTTTCGAGATCTTTTATCGATTTCCCGGCGGTGGCTGTTGGTTTCGCAGTGTTAGCGGACGCGCTGCCAAGCGACATGGACCACAGGTCCTCGAATCCAGATAGGCCTTTGGAGGATGCGGATGATGTACCTGGTACGGACGGTTTTTTCGTGGTGGCCGGGGTAGCGAGCGGTGTGGAAGTGGTCATCGGCGACAGTGGCTGCGACGGCGTCCAGAGGGCGTTAGCACTGTTCTGTGTTTGCGTGGGGGATATCGTGGCAGTAAACGACTGTGACTGTTTATGGTTGGAGATGGACGAGAGTGGGTTTAGCGGGGTGCTAAACATGGGCGGGGAGGTAGTCGTCGGTTGCGATGCCACTGGATGAGCAAGCGCCGGGCGGGGGTTTGGCGGGGGCGAATTGTTCAACATCTCCATCAGAGTCGGCCGAGAAGTGGGTGGAGGAGACGGAGGAGGTGCGGCTTGGAAGTCTGCAAATTCGTCGTCTAACCAAATATGAGCTCGTCGGGCAAACAAACTGAGAGAAGGGCCAAACCATCAAATCCAGTCAAAGAAGGTAATGCCTTGTTGGAGCCAGCAGCAGTATTGGGGGCGGAAGGCGCGACACTGACCGGCGTATCGTCAAAGCCGCCGAGTAGATCGACCTCCGGTTCTTTCTTCTGTGATGTGGTCGCGACGGCGGCTGTCTGAGCGCTCAAAGAGGAGCTGGCTGTTGCAGAACGAGAAGAGGGGTTACTCCGAGAAACCGAGTTGGATTGCCGGGCAACAGTCTCGTCATCCCCAGCAGTGTATTCTTCGAAATCTCGCCGACCCGTGTTGTCTCTGAAGCCAGCTGAACTACCACCAGAATAATAATCTGACGCCGTGAATCAGATAAAATCAAGAAGAGAAAAACGATTGTGTACCGTCTCTGCCGCTCATTCTATCACCATAGTAGCCGCTACTACCAAGGCTGTCACTTCCAAACCCACCGAAGCGCGAAGACCCAGAGGTAAAACTCATTGGATCATTGCCAGTCCCGGTGTATTTTCCACGATTAACTTTTGCTTTACGTCTCTCCGCACGAATGGTTTCGACGTCAGATAAAAGTTCGACCAACTCGCGAGCGCGATTACGAACTGATCCAAGTGAACCTTCTAAAAGCAGGAGGCACAAGGACAAAAGACATACCATTTTGCCCCTCGTCTTTACCCTTGTCGTCTATGTAGTGGAAATTCCTAAGCATTTTCAGAGTAGAGATGTGGGAACGCGCGTCGTCAACGACACGTTCACTACCGTGTTTGATGAGATACTCGAGCAATTGCAACGCCTGGGGCGGGGGATGAGGCCACGAACAGAGACTATGAAATAGGCTACCTTGTAGATTTGACGCCATTGCCGAGCTTCCTTTTCCATGAATCGACCATATATACAGGGCATGATTTCGTTGAAAGTTTGGCTACAGGCAGATGGGGATGACTATGGCTTGTGCAATACCCTAACTCACAAGTTGAATGTCCTTTTTTTAGGATGAGCAACCTAGGGCAAAAGTAAGTGGTAGAGAACTGACCCTTGAGCGATCTCCTGCATCAAAGTCGAACTCGCTCCCCTGTAGACGCGAGCGTGAAGGCGGAAGTCGTAGAGAAGGCGCACAGGCGTACCAAGGTTCCTCATTTGTTGCCTCTCTGACTTTGGCTTCCATCTCGCTGATGTTGAGCACGGCATTCTTCGCCTATGAATGATGAGAAATACTGGGCGAGAGTGAACTGCACTGTTGGCATACCTGGTTATACATGGACTTGATGTCGTATATCGACACGCTTGAGAGGGCATTTGTGATGGAGTCCCAGCGGTCCATGCTGGTCGACGTGAAGGCGCGTTGAGGACGAACGACGAGTATGGCTTGGATGCGACCCCCCTTAGAGGGGTCGAGTTGCGAGGTAATTAATTAATCGCGTGTTGGTTCATGCCAATACCCAATGACCTCCCTGTTGTCCCGCCTTCGTCGTGCAGGTCGTCGTGAGCCCACCCCAGAGCACCCACAGCCGATAATCGAGCAAGAACAGTTGCAGATCGACCGCAGGATTCTCCAGGATCCGAATGCATGTCTTGATTCACAAGCAGAAGATTCGCTGCCCCGCGGTCTCACTCCGAGCACTCGGTTGCCCTCTCGCCACCGTGCCAAACCAACAGATCCCCAGCCGGAGTCTCAGCCGCAAAGCAGTCCTGGATCATCCGTGGACATCTCACCCCAGAGGTTCTCCATCTCTAAACTCGCACCTGGTGGTGAGTGGTCAACGTTTGGAAGAAACCGCAATCGCAGAATGCCCGATGCACACCCTCCGGACAATCCAGAGGGAACCCCGCATCCTCGATCCACCAAAGACAGTAAGCACCTCAGCACAGACAGCATCTTATCCACGTTCACGCTCAGTCGACTCACGCGCCCATCCCGAACCTCTCCTCGCACACACGATGTGCATTCGAGTCCCAGTACAAGATCACCACAGCAATCCCCCGGTGTGCAATTTAACAGCAAACAGTCATCTCCGGCGAACACGATGTCATCTAAACGGCATCCACGAACGCCACTGAGACCATCATCCTACATAGCCCCAACTTCTGTCACGAATTTAACGACCTATGCACCTCAAGAACCAGCTGATTCGCCGCATACTTTTGGTCATCCGACACCGCCTGATAAACCTGTAAAGTTTTCTACTGCAAACCCTTCTCCACCGCCCCCTCTTCCTCCCCTTAGCCATCCCGAGCTGGCGTCTGCATTCCCTTTGCTTACAAGCCCTATGTCTGCTGGCCAGCCCACTGGATCCGTGTTCCGCGATCGTTCAAACACACTACCAACCAGGCGTCACACTCCTCGCAAGGACGATTTGTTTCCTTCGTTGTCCCTGAGACTCAGTCGCTCGGTCCGACGGCAGCCAAGTTCTGTTAACGCCAAGCAGGCTCCCAGTGCCGCGACATCATCAGAGCAGCAGGAAACCCGACCGTCCCATACACGTAGACGTGTAAGGACCGATTCCGGAGGTGCACGACAGCGACGGACGAGTGCAGATTGGAGTTCATACCAGGCCTCAGTAGGAGTGACTTCACATGCGAATCAAGCGTGGCCTGCACAAGTTTCGCGAGAGATTCTCAGACTATCCTTATCAGGACAAGACCAGTTCCAGGGGTCCTCGATTACACGTGGGGGAAAAGACCCCGTGTTCAGCCCTGATCAGAGTGTTTCGGCGCCATCATCTCTACCTTTTCCTCATCCATCGCGACCAAGTTCCCCTGCGCCGTTCAGAGCGTCGGCGACGCTTAAAGGTGCGCCAATCTTTATCTCATCCATGAGACATATTCCAACTCCAACTTGCCTTTCAGACGGCCGGGAAACCATATCTCTCCAAAGACTTCATTCTCTTCAATCGAACCGCAGAAGCAGCAAGCTGCTAGATAGATTTACGATGGCCGAGGTGAAGCGGAGCTTATCAGCCATTGAAGCTCGGACCCCAATCAACCGCCCCAGTGGCGCCACGCATTATGCCTCTTCGGGACTAACCGACCCTGTTCCGACGTCGTCTGGCGTGCTCCAAGCATCGCTTGCTCCCACACCATCACGCTCGCTGTTTTCTGGTCGGGTTTTGCCCGCCAACCCCCCCGCCCCCTCCTCCATGCGGGACGAACCGTCCACCCCCACGCCTGAGCCGAGGCACCTTAGCGATAAGAGCAGAGGCAAGCGCAAGGCTGAGGACAACATCGACCTGACTCCACCAGAACAAAAGAAGGAGGGGCAGCGCGCAACTTTTCTCCTTCCTTCTGAAAGTCGCAGTAAGTGCTGTCTGTCCTCCTTGGTTTCATCTCTCCCGCTCTATCGGCTCTTGCTCAAATTGAAACAAGGTCAGCGCGTCTCGAGTTCCTCGCACGCTCCATCTTCCTACCACCGCAAGCGCGCACGCCTGTCGTCAACGTCTCCTTTTGCTACTCCTGTGCAATCACGACCAGCGTCTGTACACGAAACACCAAGGTCCGGCAGTCGCAGTCACCACTTTACATCTCTTTCAAGTAGTACCGGCGCCCACCTTGCTTCTCGCACACCTTCGCGTGCTGCATCCACTCGTTCCCGCCAACCTCCCACACCCAGCACCACCAGAAAACACGAACGACGGCTATCTATATCCCAAGCATCGATCCCTATCAGCGCCTACATATCACCACATGCACCATCCATCAGCCGGTCGACCAAGTTCCATATGCGAGATCCGCGCAAGCCCCCCAAGAAGCCAAGCGACACACCATGGGGTCTTCGATTCGCGACAGAAGACGAACCGGGATCACCAATACAAGCATGGTGTTTTTTCCTTGGTTTCTTGCTGTTCCCCGTTTGGTGGATAGCTGGGCTTCTCCTCCGCGTACCCAGGACAAGGATAGCCGGAGACGGCGATGCCGAAAAGGGCGTAACTATTGACGACCCACAGATAGAACACGGTGGGCGTTGTGCCTCTCTCCTGGTGCCTCTGAATGACCGTTTCCATGACAGACGCAAAGGTATGGCGCTTCCGATGCCGTATGATGGCAGTTGTGTCGCTATTCACATACGTTCCGTTCATCGTCCTTGTGGCTATTTTCGCACCAAGGTAGCAAGCAAAGTTCTCATAGTATACCATGCATCCGCATCACGCTCTCCATCACTTTCTTGCATTGGACACGACACGCAACACTCTTTTCTTTTAATTCAGGGTCGTTTTGGGGACCTGCCAATCATTACAAGTTCACTCTTTTACTCGTTCACTCGTTGCTGTTTTATAGTAGTATTATACCCCACCATCATACCTTAGAGAGGGCTTTAGTGCACCTGTTGTTTAGCTACCAAAGTGTTCTACTAGCAAGCCATCCTTGACGACAAACCTCGATCATGGACAACCAGACACCGCAAGAGTTTCTCGACAGCGTCGAGGGCGAGATCTCCTTTTTCCGCTCAGTCATGCGCGCCCGCCCTGTCGGCAAGCATAAGCACTTTCATGTCCTCGCCATCCGCAACGCTATCCACAACGACACGGGCCGCATCATCCCCGTCGAGGCCATCTGGGCCAAACTGAGGACCTGCTACGACCTCGAGGCACTCGAGGGTGGGGTACGCCCGCCCGCCCGCCTCCCCCGCCAACCCGCTGACTCGCGCAGGAGACAGAGCTCGACACGTCCGGACCCTGGCCACAAGCGATCCGCTCCCCCTCGCCCTCTGAGAACCTCTCGCGCCACCCGTTCTTCCGCGACGAGTTTGCGCTGCCCGCGGACGAGTCCTTTGAGGTGCTTGTCGCGGCGCGGCGCGTGCGCGCGACGGCGTCTATCCCGAGCTCGACGCCCGCACCGTCGCCGCGCCAGCCAGGGCGGCGCAAGGTCAAGGCGCCCAAGCGCAAGAATAAGGCGGACATGGCGGGGCTGGTGGGCGGGGACAGCGATAGCAGCGCGCTGACGCAGGAGAGCGGGGACGAGGCGGTGTTCACCCCGAGGGAGAGCGTCGTGACGGGGACGGACGCGGGCACGGACTTTGAGGACGAGGGGGAAGCGCAGGAGGCTGTGTCGTCAGGTATGTGGCGGGCTTGGTCGCTCAGAGTGGTCATGACGGCTTTGCAGCATCGGTACAACCCAAAGTCGGTCGTGGTCGAGGAAAACCAAGAGGAGTGGGAAGAGGTAGAGCAGGCTCGACAAGCTTGGGACGTGGAGCAGGCAAGAAGAGAAAGAAGTAAATTATGTTGTGGACAAGCGGTAGTAGTACATTCGACGAAAACACTTGTATTAGTCCATCACCACGTCCACGTCTTTTGTAGATCCGGCCCTCTGACTGCGTCGCTCAGCAACGAATGCATCTATCCTCGCCTTCAGTTCCTCGTCTATCACCCAGATCAACATGCGTAACAGGCAACGTCAATGTAACCGCTTACCGGAGATAACCTCGCTGATCGAGAGTGGGTTTCGGTTGAACGGATCCTTGGCATCGGACAGCAGGTGCGACTTGATCGTAGAACGGTCTACAATCGCCCGAGAAGACGGCAGAATGACCGGGTCACGCATCAGCGTGAACATCAGCGGATCTGCAACCGCGGTAAGCGGAACGAGTTGGGAGGGTGCATCTCAAGACGTACCCAGGAATTCGTCAGGAATGTCGCCCAGATCATCCTCGGCTTCAATCGTCGCCTTGGCTTCCTCGACCTTGACGACAAACAAGCGCATCTGTTCAAGCTCCGTTTCCGTCTTGAGCGCCATCTTTCTGGCTCGCTCGATAGCCCTGTCAAACAGGCTTCTCTTGTAGCTCCGTCCGTCCTTGGCGACCGCGCGTGCAAACTCGTCCTGGTCGCTCAAGTTGAGATATACTTGCAATATATCGCTCAGCAGCTGCTTTGGGTCAAAGTGATATTTTTCGGGCTCCTTGACGCGGAGCTCGCCACACTTGGGTCCACCGAGCGCCTCGAGGTTGTAGTCCAACATGGCGGCAAGCTTGTCCACGATCTCAGGCATCATAAACGGCGCCTTGGTCTCTGCAGTAAAGTCTCGCAGAAGCCCGACCGTTGATTTACCAAGGGTTGTATAACTAGACGCATGACGCTCCAGTCCACGGAGCGTGCTCTCGCGGTCGCGCCGGTACTGAGCAGGCTGAGCTGCCCAAGCGTCCTGGTCACGCATTTCCGTCTGGATGTTATGAATCTGGTTCAGTTCGTTGAGAGACTCGTCCATGAGATAGGTGACGTCGTTGATCATCAAGTTGATGAAGCGAACAAACTTTTCGACGTTTCTACCAATAACCCATGAAAAGGTGGTGACACTGGAAGTGCGACGTCGTCCTCACCTTGCTTCCGCATTGAGTGCTTGTCTATGAACAGGATTGGTCCAAATGGCTTTGAGAATATATGCAATGTTCCTCCTTTACGACCCGTCAGACTCATGAAACCACGATAGGCACAACACTCGCCTAGCATCTAGAGTATCGGCCTTAATCAGACAAATTCCCCTACAATTGAAGAGCACTCACTGAATTTATCATAGAACTGTGAGCTTGCCCCAGTCTGCTCGACCTCTGTTCCCAATGGACATCTCAGAATCAGAGTGGATAGAGGCACAATTATTCCCACCGATATAGAACTGTGTCAATGCCGAGATCAGATGCTTCAGTGCGAGAGGGTGGCTGTTCAGAGTTCCACCCAAAATTCCACCTCGCTCATGTCCGTAGGGCAATACACCATAAAACACCGCCTACAGGAACATGAGCATTACCAAATAAAATTGTCTGATGACTGTACTTCATTAATCTTTGCCTTCAAGAAAGGGTTCTTGATGTACCAGGTGGACGTTAGAAAGGTGAGTGCAAACACGAGTAGTTCGTCTTTTCCAGATAAATCCAAGCTATCTGGCGAATGGCTAAAAAGGACCATGAACACGCGACGCCCACATCGAGAGAAGGGCTTACCGGGTGACGAAAAGGAAAAACTCGACTACGTCCTCCAAAATATACTCTGGAAGCGCCCTAAATGACATGGGAACTTCCTCAGGTAGCGGAAGGCTTGCAAAACGCTCAAGGCATGTCATTGGCATCACTCAAAAACAAACGTACTCGACTGGAGGCGTTGGGTGTAGGCCTTTCGGATCGGCCCTCCGTATCAACCAAGTCGAGACGAAATTGGTGAAACCAATGTATCGGAAAACAAAGTCTGGTTCGAGCAATTGCACACGGTACGCAAACTGATGCGCCTGAAGCTTCGCCATCTCTGCCTGACTCGTGGATCAGATGACGTGAGTTCGGATATCCAATCAACGTTGGCACCTTTATTTGGTTGAGGGTGGCTTCCGTCCGAGCCTGGAAAGGGCTCTGAAAGGTGCATCAGTATAGAATACATCGAAGAACGTGTGCAACCAACCCCCATCCAGGAACCATCGCCATGAACCATATCGTGGTGACGTTGCATTTCATCATGGTGCTTGGCAAAGTCGTCGTAGGTCTGTGTCGTTTTAAGATAGCCGTAATGACCCATGGCATTGCAGAGATAAAAGATTTCAGAGATGAAGTTCAGTGTTGGAGCTGTCCCATGAATAAATAACTTCACTCGGTCGGCGAGATTTTAGTAGCGTACCCTTGGCTTTGTTTGCTTCCGCCCATTGTCCTGCTTCTTCTGATGTCGCCTTGATGCGCGTCTCTTCACTCACATCAATACGATTCGAGACAGCCAAGTACAACGGGTCGATACGATCTATCTAGCTAGATTGTCAGGTATAAGAATTATTAGATGGTGTATGAAAAACCTTGGAGTATCGGGCATCGATGAAGGGCTCTGCAAAACGGAGGAGTACATTTTGCAAATTGACCATAAAACTGTCGCTTGCGACCAGTTGTGGATCCACCTGAAGATACACAGGGTAGTGATACACATAATGCTTGAACACGCTACGTACCTGCATCCCAGCTCGCTTGATATTCAACCTGATCGCGGTAGCAAAGTACTCTAATACCGCCTCCCTGGATTCGGGAGATGCCCGTACCAACGTGTTGAATATTTGAAAGAGTGATGACTGTTGACGAGTTGACACGCGCAATGTTTCTCGTCTCGACCTACTTACCTGCAGGCTCTTCACTGTACCTCGGAGACTCGCAGTAGAGGACTCTACATCGTTCCGTGAACGTTTGGCTGGTTCGGAGAAGTAGCTTTCCGCAATGGAAGGCTGCAAAGGGTATCAAGCCCAATCCTGACAAAAGCATATGTTGTACCTTACCCATTCTCTGCTGAATACTCCAAGTCGACAAAGAGGGCCCATCAACGTAACCGTCTCAAAGGTGGACGCGGTAGCATGTGGTGGATTCCAGTCACCCAGTCTAGTAAACATGACTGCTATGCTCTTGACGGAAACAAGTGCTTCCACGCCACCTACTACACCTCGCCAGGACGAGTCACCTCCTGCCAAACCCTCGGGTCTGAAAAGAGATGGATGGAATAAGAGCTGGTGCACGACCGTCCCAAGTATGCCATCAATCTCATTGTCAGGTTCAAAACGTCGAGCAAGGTCTTGGAGGAAGGGTTCGACGTCTGATGGAGATAACACATGATTCGGGGAGGAAACACTCATAAGTGGCGTGGAAAGAGCAGATAGCGATAACAGTGGGCCAACAAGCTCGGATGGGCCTAGTTCTCGTCTGTGCTATGCATTAGAGTGGCGATGCGTGATGCACAGGTTGACACACACCCCTTGGGTTGGGGGAACATTTCTGGTTCCTGCAGTATGAGACCGGCGTAGCTGATGACAAGATCTCGAGTCTTTTCGAGAAGAGCGGACGCCTGCTGGAGCTCGCTGACTGGATTCTGAAAGGCGATGCATCAGCATCTGGTATGCACGCCATGGGATAGTTCGACCTTCTTGATCAGTGTCGTTTTTGCACTGTTGAGACGCTTCCAACAGCCGACCAAATATTCAAACACGGTCATCCCGGGTGGGAGAGAGGCAATGACAGGGGCATAATCAAGGTCGTCCCTGGAGGGTGTTTTGTTACAATAAACTGAATGCGTAGACCAAACTTACAGTAATACTTGAGGGTCCAATTCTAACCGAGATATAAGAAGACGATCGGCGATGTTCCCAGAGAGATTCATCGCAGCGGCTTATCCATGACTTGGTTTGGTTGTATCATGCTGAAAGTAAACTCGACTCACAGTACCCATCCGAAGCAAGCTCAGCCTCGAGACTCTTGAGCCACACGATGTCATAATTGCTACGCTCCGCCACCGAACGCTGGTGATTATGAGATGTCCTGCACGATAAGTTTATGCACTGCATATACCTTGAGCGTAACTTTGAATATCTGCGTAAGCGTCTCATCTTCCCATGTCTCTATGTCGATTTTAGTGAGTGGGACTTGTTTCCTCTTGAGAGGCACTGATGATATCGATGTCTGTGGTTGTTGTGCTGGCAAAGCTTGTCTTGGCTGGGCCAGCCTTTGTACTGGTGCCGGGGAAGGAGCGGGAGTGACTGATGTAGATGGGGCGGCAGATGACGCAGGGCTTGGCTGGCCCAGCTGCAGCCTTGCAAGACGCCTTGCGCGGATCTGAGGGAAGGTTCAGCGTCAGCACAGAACGGCCAATAAGAGTACTCCTACGCGGTCGACGTCGTCCTGCGGGTCTGCCATCGCTGTCTGTCGGATACTTGCAGACACTGACAAATGGGAGGGAAAGTGGTACACGTGACTCAGACATGTTCAGTCTGTTCTCAACTGTGCGCTCCTTTTCAACCTCGGCCATCGCAGGCTTTCCAAAGCTCAAGACACACAGCGGCGCAAAAAAGAGATGGCGTGCCATCGCTAGCGGAAAATTTAAACGGGTCGGTCCTTTGTATCGACGCACAAGTCGATACTAACCAGTCATACAGGCCCACGCCAATCATTCGCACAAGAATGTGTCCAAGAGACCCGCGCGGAAAAATAACCTCGCCCAGATAGCCTACTCAAGCCAAACGCAGACAGCTACCCTGAAAAAGTTGCTGCCCTATACTTGAGGCCAGTCGCTGCACTTTGTGAACTTGCTGTTTACTGATTCCCGCCTCAGACACTCGACGTATCCTACCTCTAAATAGATCACTTGTGCTCTCCCGCCCCTCTTTTATCCACTGTGTACTCCTCCACTGACAGACTTCTTCCTGTTCATACCAAAGAATTCCCGAATGCTCCGTTGTTTGGGATCATGCTTGACTATCCCTTTCTGACGTTTCTTGAGGATGATTGTTAAGCAAATAACAACGTCGCGAAGAAAGGGGCTTACTACGTTCGTGAGGTGCTCGCATTGGTTCACGTCAGTTACTGTGACAATTAATGGCGGTAAGTTCTCGAGCTCATTGCTTATCATTGGTATTTCCGCGCCAGGCTGTATACATCAGTTCAAAAGCACTAGCCAAACGATACTAGATATTACCTTGGCTTGCACAGTGATTCTGGTCCAACCGGTATTCTGCAAGCCTCTGTAACCCGATGTCGGTGCACCGCCGTCGTTCCGTTTCAGCAAAACGGGTACAAGTTCACTGATACAGACACCGTGACTAACAACTGCGATATGCACGTCTTCAACAGCCGCACGACGGAGGTAAGGTTTCAATACAAGGCCGTTGATGACGCGTTCTGCCCGTGCGGCGACATCATTCAAGCACTCTCCGTTGGGGTACCTCTGGTTCCTGTCGAATATAACTGGGTATTGACCATCCCTGAAATGATCCTCGAGTGATTTATGGGGGATCCGTTTGATCAGCAACAAGCGGCCCTCGGCGTCACCAACAAGTTGTTCTCGGAGATCACGATCCACTGTGAAGGTTGGCTTTGGCTCCGGTTGGCCATCCAGGAGAGCTACGGCTGTTGCATGGGCACGCTTGAGGTCCGACGTAATGATCGCGTCGAGGCGAGTATTCGCATAGGCACCACTGAGTGCTTTGGCTTGCTATTGACGCGGGCTAAACGAGCGGAAGAGATGATCAGATGGCCGTGCTCACCCGCACCCCTGATAATTGGATTGGTCGGTTGCAGGTGTCTCGTAGATGCTACTCACCCAGCTCGCTCAGCTCTGCATCTTTGTGACCTGCCCAGACTGGTTTCTGTGCCATGAGATGAACGACACGGACCAAGCTATGCACGTACGAGATTATCGAGAGACTCGCCATGCCTGATCTGAATGGCTGTCAGTGTCAGTCCGTGCTGATGAATGACTCCCTTACAAATGACACGATGAGCATGGTGGATTCTGGAATGTTACCAGACACAGCAACGCTTGCGTGTCGAGACGCGCGTCCTAGGTTTATAATCCTTGCCCGAACTTGTTGTCTCTTCTTCAATGGCATCCAACACCAACATTGAGCGCGACGACCAGCTACTGTCCGTCGGGCGGCAGTGTTCAGAGCCTTCTTGTCTCCTCGTCGACTTCCTCCCGTTCAAGTGCCAACACTGTTCCGACAGTTTCTGTGGAGAGCACTTTCTGGTTGCAGCACATCGCTGTCCGCAGTACGACGAGAGCAAGCACAACCGCGTTGCTCCAAGCTGTGAGTTGCCCCGTCCACTTGCGGTTCGCCCGCTCATGTATGTCTTAGGTCCGCTATGCAATACCCCGGTCGCTATACCCCCCGGAGAAGACCCCAACATCCGCATGGAACGTCATATGAGCACGGAATGCAGCGTCATGACGGGGAAGTCTGGCAGGACCAGGTCACAGCCTGTATGCGCCCGAGGTAAATGTGGAAAGGTTCTTTATGCGCCAATCTCTTGCAATGTGCGTTCGCTTTGCTTTGCGCTCAACTACACCTGACGTGGACCTGTAGGCCTGCAAGAAGCAGTATTGCCCGCAGCATCGTTTCGCAAAGGATCATGACTGCACGGGCCCTACGACGTCAAGCGCAGCTTCCAAGTCGTCCAATACTTTGGTAGTAGGTTCCAAGCTCGTCGCGCAGACGTCGAAGGCATCTAGTGCTCGGCCTCGTCGCACACCGTCATCCTCCGAGACTTCTACCTTTTTGAACATCGGCTTGCTGAGCAACGCCTTCTCTAAGTCTGATCGGTGAGTTGCGTCTCGCCGTTCCTGCTCAGTAAACACTCATAAACCCTCAGTACTGTTTCTTCCCCATCCACATCTAAATCACTGTCACCGTCTCCGACTATCGAACCATCACCCATAACATGTCGAACCCGATCTAACTCGCAAATTGCGAAAATTTTGGACCCTCTCTCGTTTGTTCCGCCATCTATCTTTGCTACTGCATAATCCATCAGCCGTGCCAAGGCGGAAAGAGAGAGCAAGAGAAAGGCCATGATGGAACGCGCCAAGAAGGGTGTACGTCTGGAGTTCAAGTGATATCGTTGCATATATGCTGAATTACCACAGCTTTTGACAGAGCAGGAGAAGCTGTTACTGGTCGAGGAAGAGGCACAACGCGCCAAGGAGGTGTCTTCAAAGACCGACAAGGACTGCACGCTCATGTAACTTGGCTTAGATAGTATGAGTATTATATCATGTATTTGTTTATGTATACATTTCACAACAACACCAAGCAAAGTTTTGCTCACGTGATACCTTGAGGAATCACTTGCATCATGTCCGATTCAGAAAACGATTCCACCGTACTTGGAAAGCGGGAACGCGACGAACAAGCAGGGAAGGCTCTTGGACACGATGACGACCAAAGTGACGAAGATATTGGCCCAATGCCCGTGCCATCAGACGCGAATGGAACCGTGAAGAAGAAACGAAAGGGTGAGCGCGTTCGGTCTAGTCTTCTAGTTTCCAGGACCCACTCTTCCGTGTACTAGTCCTTCCACACGAAAAACTATACCTCGAGCATCTCCCGAATGCAGACCAGTATTACCAGTCTTTCATGCACAGAGACGCGCTCAACTTTTGTGTCATGACCAAGTATATTCTGTGGCTACTTGATTCAAGCAGCACACTCACGCTTGTTGCAGAACTGATTTTCTCGTCACTACCTCTATCGACGGTCATTTAAAGTTGTGGAAGAAACAAGAGACGGGGATCGAGTTTGTCAAACACTTTCGAGCCCACGCGTCGCCGGTTGTTGGCGTGTCAGAGAGCGCGGATGGCCAAATGTTTGCCAGTATCTCCGAGGATGGATCTGCCAAGGTGTTCGATATTGTCAATTTCGGTACGTTCGCCCCTCGGACTAAGTGACTCGCGTGGTCATTGACTATTCCAGTTAGATATGATAAATATGCTCAAGCTTGGCTTCATTCCACATGCATGCTGCTGGGTGCACAGACGGGGTCAGGCTCAAGGGCTGCTAGCAATGTAATCCTTTGGGTTCTTTTATGTTATCTTATTTCTGACTTCTTGCAGCTCGGAGCGAGGCACTGGTATTATCAGGATATATGACGGCAGAGGTGATGACAAACCTCTTGCCTCGATCGATAAATTGCATCGTTCGCCTGTTCACCTAATGGCTGTACGTTTATTCTACTAAATTCTGGCCAATGCACTCAAAATTTACCAGTACAGCGACCGGTACGACACTGTCATTTCCGCAGATGAAAACGGATTTGTCGAGCTCTGGCAACCCACCGAGCCCTTTGAGTTGCCAAATAATGTGCCTGGCATGTGGTCATTCAAGAGCTCGACAGATCTATACGAGTTCAAAAAGGTGCGTGTGTATGTAGTTGAAAGGAAAGGCGCCTGATGATTGATGCTCCCCAAGGCAAAATCAATACCTACGTGTATTACCCTCTCCCCCGATTCCAATTCATTTGTGACGTTCTCTTTGCCTGACCGGCAGGTCCGCATATTTTCGTTCCTGTCTGGGAAACTAACTCGGAAATATGACGAATCCCTTACCGCAATTCAAGAAATGCAGCAAGCAGGAACGGCCGTCTACAAGGTGGAAGACATGGAATTTGGTCGACGCCTCGCGGTGGAACGCGAGCTTGAGATGCCTGATCCAGATGGGCGGATACCAGCCATGTGGAGTAACGTCATATGGGATGAGAGTGGTGCATTTGTCATCTATCCGACTTTGCTTGGAGTCAAAGGTTCGTCTTTATTTTTTCCAACAAGCGATACTTACTGTTCCCATCTAGTGGTGAACACTGTAACGAACCGCGTCGTCAGGTTGTTGGGAAAGGACGAGACTGTCAGATGGATGAATCTCACCCTTTACCAAGGGGCGCCTGCAAAGCAGGGACGGACGACACTGGCCATGGCTGCATCCGCAAATCCAATTCTTGCCAATAAAGCCACCCGTGACCCAACGCTGTTTTGTACAGGTTACAAGCGTCAGAGGTTCTATCTCTTTACGCGCTCTGAACCAGAGTATGTTGAAAAGATGCTGGTAATGAGAATCACTAACTCTCCGCAGGGACAGCAAGCTAAATGATCGCGATGTCTTTAATGAGAAGCCTACTCGCGAAGAACAGTCTATTGCAACTGCCAGTGTGGCCAGCAAAGGTGGCCCATCACCGCTGGCCAATTCTGCCGTCATCCATACATCCATGGGAGATATACACATCCGGCTCTTCCCCAACCATGCACCCAAGGCTGTTGAAAACTTTGTGGGCCACGCACGAAGTGGTTTCTTCGAGGGCATCATATTCCATCGTGTCATTGCCAAGTTTATGATCCAAACTGGAGACCCACTTGGGGACGGAACTGGAGGTATGTCTATCTGGGGAGGAGAGTTTGAGGACGAATTCTCCGATGAGCTCAAACACGATCGGTACGCTGGTGACGTGCGATGAAGGGTTATCTGCTAACCTTGCATCTAGCCCGTACACCGTCAGCATGGCCAATGCGGGTCCACACACAAACGGTTCACAATTCTTCATCACCACGACGGCGACGCCATGGCTAGACAAGAAGCACACGATATTCGGCCGTGTCTTTTCCGGACTAGAGGTTGTTCACGCGATTGAAAATGTCAAGGTAAACAAGGTCGACAAGCCGTTCGAAGATATTAAAATTATCAACGTGGATGTAGATTAGCGACTACCGCCCTGCTCTGTTTTAAAGTGCTACTCTATCCAGAGTTTCCGTGTGATGAGTGCTAAGGATTTGCATTCCTATACGCCCAAGACGAGTCGTAAACTTAGCTCTGAGTTTCGCCATCAATCCAGCGGGTGATAACTCGGGGTGATTCCTCGCGAGGGCCTGTGGGCAGGAAAACTTCAACAGGACATGTTCTTTTCCAACGCCCAAGGGTGCTATCTCTCGAAAGGATATCGTATAAACGTCCAGTGGCTCTCCTTCCAGAAACGACGTCTGCGCCTGGTACGCAGGAACATATGCGACAGGGTAATCGATCAAGACCGCCGCCAGTGGGATCAGGATCTCTTCAGTAAACGAATCAGGCAAGGAGAGCACTGGTGTGCCAGGGAGCTTGGCCATTGAACGCTCCATACCACGAAGAGCTTCCTGAAGTCCCCCGAAAGGTTCTCTCGCCTGGGAGACGGTCAGGGACGTACTCCCAGCGCAGACGACTCTATTTACCACCGACAAGGGTTGATCCAGCGTAATAAACGTACACTCCCCCGTTCCGCGGTGCACAGCGTCGAATCTGTCCTGCAGGCAGTGGACGTGGACCAGGAACGACTGCGCCGTAGGGGCGTGGTGCCAGCACACGACGTGTTCGAAGACTGCGCTCTACGGAAGCGTTCCTGATCGTCATTAGGGCGGACGCGGAGCACCGACGCACCTGTGCACGGAGCGCACTCAAGAGGGTGGCGTAGATCCGCTCCGGGTCGGATGGGGAGAGTGTGTCTACGAGATGGCCTGATCTGTCGATCTGGGTTATGGGGGACTCGAGAAGGGCGGGGGTGCTGACCGGACACCGTGCGCGACCAGGCAGACGTCGATGGCGAAGTGGACGAGCCTGGTGCGCGCTGAACGCAGCGCCTTGACGTTGCCGAGTTCGTTCAACACAAGCGCAAGCGACGTCGCAAAGGCGTCGTTCATGGTGGACAACACAACAAACACATGCAGCTCATGCAGAAGGCGCTTTATATTGTAGTTTCTCTAACCCCGACATCTCTTCGTCCGCCTTTTGTATCCACCCGTGAACCGCATAGACGACGTAGGTCAGAAAGCCAGGGATGCACCACCACACGGTCGTTTGCCATGCTCGGCCCGCATACATGGAGAGCAACGGCCCTGCAGCCGACCACGCGAACGTTTCCAGAAAGCCAATCGCCCGGATGATGCGGCCAGCGACGACGACGTTCCAGGGGTGCACGATCAGGCTGAGATTGACGTGCACGAGGATGGCGATGTAGGCAAGGACGCCGCTCAGGTCGAGCGGGGCGTTGGCTCGGCTGGCACCGGGTGATGGTGGGAAGATGGCGAACAGCGGGGTGGTTCGGTCCGAGAGCAAGTAGAGGACATAGCTACGAGGGTTCAGAGGGAAACGGAGACGAAAACGAGGATGCGCACAGTATACACGACAGCCCGAGCATGCCCTGGAGAGCGATGCGGTTCTGCTTGTTGGATGAGACGTTTTGTTCCTTGATGCGTTTGATGAGCTCTGCCTGTTCTGCAGGGTGGTCAGCATGCAGAAAAGTCGCTCGCAGCAGGGAACGTTGCCTTGTTCATCGAGCACGACGCCACCACTGTCTTGGTCCTCTGACTGAAAAGTGAACGGGTTGCGCTTGCGAATGGCCTGCATAGTGGTGGAAAGAGCCAGAGCTTGAAGTGCGGCTGCGGGTCTTTTCAGTGGTGCATGATGCTGATCCTGGTGAAAGGGTGTTGCCTAGACTGGTGACTCATCTAGACAGGGGTCATTTGTCCTCATCCTGACGACGCCCACGATGAGCTCGCTCGACATTGTTCCAGGTCAATTCGACGACGCGTTGGAAGGCGAAGGGTATCACGATTCGCGGCAGGGTGGCTACTACATCGACGATGACCAGTTGCTCGCGTGGTCGGAACCTAGCGAAGACGACGAACCCAGTGGAGACGACGACAGAGTAGAAGACGAGGACTGGGAGATTGCAGAACGAGGCGAGTCCACCCAGCCTCTTCGTGCTGGCGCGCCGACAGTGCACGTCTAGACTTCACAAAGCAGTACAATCGTCTGCGTCAGCACGTCGCCGTCCGCACCGGCAACGTCCAAGGCGCGCCCTCCTCCACGGACCAAAAGATGGCTGTCGCAGCACTCCCTGCAATAAACTATCCCCGTCACTCGATCGTCCATGTGCATGCCAAAGACAAGACGACCACACAGCTAGCGGCGCTGTCCAAGTTTTCCGCAAGGATTTCCAAGATCGACCAGCCGTATACCATGGGTGTCGGTGTTAACCGAAAGGGCCCAAGTTCATACGCAAACGCAAAGGATAAGTCGGATCGCGCTACTTCTGAGCAAGTGCTTGATCCCCGGACGAGGATCATCCTATTCAAAATGATCGGGCGCGGGCTAATTCGAGAGGTCAACGGATGCATCAGTACGGGAAAAGAGGTGCGTGGTGGGATTCATCCTTTGAACCATCTGACGTTCGCACAGGCCAACGTGTATCACGCACTCACTCCAGACTCTTCTCATTTGGCGCTCAAGATCTACAAGACGTCCATCCTTGTCTTTAAAGATCGCGATCGCTATGTAACAGGTGAATACAGATTCAGGAGAGGCTACAGCCGACACAATCCTCGCAAAATGGTACGACTATGGGCAGAGAAGGAAATGCGTAACCTGAAGCGTCTTGTCACGGCTGGCATATATTGTCCAGAGCCAGTAGAGGTCCGCGAAAACGTCCTGGTGATGAAGTTTCTCGGCGACCGTCAAGGGTGGTACGTGCTCGCCGCCGATGCGCACAGTGCGACACATGATATGTCTCCAGGGCCTCGCCACGACTCAAAGATGCGACAATACCAGTGCAGGAATATCCTTTGTTGTACCAGGAGCTCGTGCTCAATATGCGGCGCATGTACCATCAGTGCAAGCTCGTTCACGCCGATCTGTCCGAGTACAACATCCTCTATCACGATGCCCATTTATATATCATCGACGTATCTCAGAGCGTCGAGCACGACCATCCCCACGCGTTCGATTTCCTTCGGAGCGACATCAAGAACGTCGAGGAGTTCTTTGGGCGCTTTAGCGTCGAGTGCCTCGGGCTCAGACGATGTTTCGAGTTCATCACCAGGGAGCGGTTGGACGGGGACGAAGGCGGTGTCCTGCAACAGTGGATCAGGGAAGCAGGGGAATCCATAGGGGACGTTCCTCCTGACCCAGCAGGGGACATCAAGAACCAGACAGCCCATGAAGACAATGTATTCATGCGGTCGTACATTCCGCGGACCCTGAACGAGGTTTATGACCCAGAACGTGACATCGACGTCCTCAAAGGCGGGAAAGGCCAGGGCCTGATATACGCTGATACGATTGGCTTGGTAGATGATGATCACGTGGAGGTTAACTCGTCGGCGTCGGCGTCGGACTCGGACTCGGACTCGGAGCAAGGGCCGGAGCGGAGGGTACACCGGGGCCACCGGCACGAAGACCGGGAGGCGAAAAAGGCGAGTGTTCTAACCAAATTGATTGGAGACGGCTGAGCCGTTGATGCACAGGAACGCAAGAAGGCCGTCAAGGCAGAAGCACGGGAAAAGCGGAAAAATAAGATGCCCAAGGCGGAGAAAAAGCGCAGGATCAAAAACGCTCGTCCTTGACACGGAACTACGGACGACTAGCGTATCTAATGGAATTGGCCAACCCGTGGTAACCCGCGCCTACGAATCTGTCACGCAGCCGTGGCTGGCATCTGTCACCGTCTTGATATATTTATATAGTGTGCCCTGCGTCGCCTTGAGAGGTGGGGCTTTCCAGGCCTTTCTGCGGCGTTCCATCTCCGCAGGGGAGATATCTAGCTCAATCGTGTTCGATACCGCATCAACCGAAATCGTGTCGCCGTCCTCCACCAGTGCAATTGGTCCGCCATCTTGCGCCTCAGGAACGACATGACCGATGCAAAAACCGTGTGATCTGCGTTTGTTTTCGGATCAGATCCACCGCAACGAACATCCTGATACTCACCCTCCGCTAAACCGGCCATCTGTCAGGCACGCAACGTCGTGGCCTAGTCCTGCGCCCATGATCAAACTAGTGGGTTTGAGCATCTCCCGCATGCCAGGACCCCCTTTTGGGCCGAGATAACGCAGGACGACAACTGTCTTTTCGCCCTGTCGGATCGAGCCATTTTCGACTGCGCCAACAAACTCTTCTTCAGTGTCAAACGTCCGTGCCTTTCCGGTGAAATCCAGCCCCTCCTTTCCGGTAATTTTGGCAACTGCTCCACCAGGTGCCAAGTTTCCCCGCAAAATCCTGCCAGTCGTGATCAAACAAATTAGTCCTGACTCACACGTTAGTATTCTCACCGAATGTGCCCCGTTGCTTTGAAGGGCTTATCGAGCGGGCGAATGATATCTTGATTGACGGATAGCTCGCCATATTTGTGGACCCACCGCTCCAGGTTTTCCCCGAGCGTTTTTCCCGTGACGGTCATCGTGTTTCCGTCAATGTACTTGTGTTTCAACAGGTAGTGAAGCACCTCTGGATACCATTCAGTCTTTTCTTCCAAAAGGAGAAAGGAAAGGCGTACTAGGTACACCGCCGATTTTGCTGAGATCCTCCATCACATATCTGCCGCTAGGCTTGAGATCAGCCAGGAACGGGGTGACGTCCGAAATTCGGGCAAAGTCGTCAACCGTGAGGGTAATCCCGACGGAGTGCGCAATGGCAATCAGATGCAACACCGCATTCGTCGACCCGCCCAGGACCATGACCAAAGTCTGATTCCGACAAATTCATTCGAGGTTGTTTCATGACAACATATCAGAAACCCACCATTGCATTTTCAAAAGCAGCCCTTGTCATGATGTCTCTAGGCAAAATATTTTTTTCGATAAGATTCCGCATAGCAACGCCGACGGATTTGCACTCTGTGATCTTGTCTGCGGATTCGGCGGGGAAGGATGACGAGCCCGGTAACGTCATCCCGAGTGCCTCGGCAGCGCTCGCCATGGTGTTTGCTGTGTACATCTTGGGGCTACTTAGCATCATGTGGAAAAATCACGGGTTGCTACCCACACCACCACAGGCGCCTGGCCCAGGACATGCATGTCGAATAGTATTATAGCGATATGCATCTGCCTCGGGGGTCTGTCCATCCTGCAAATACTTTCCGTAGGATTGAAAGGCAGAGATAATATCGAGCCGAGGTTGGCCCTCGCACGAACCAGCGCGAATGGAACCTCCATAAACCATCAGACCGGGTCTGTTCAGTCTCCCCACTGTACGCAGTCAGACAAAAACGCACGGTCAACGGACCACCCACGAGCCATAAGCACCCCAGGCATGTTTTTGTCGCAGCCTGGGACGACGACCATGCCATCCAGCCAGTGACCACCAGCAGCCGTTTCCACCTGATCTGCGATGAGGTCTCTTGATTGGAGTGAATAGTTCATCGCGGCTGTTCCATTGCTGATCCCATCACTGACACCAACGGTGCCAAACTGGTACCCGATCATCTCGGACGCGCATACGGACGCCTTGATGACCTGTCCTAGGCCGAGCAGATGCCTGTTACACCTGTAGCGCGGATCGGTTTGGCGCGTGTGATGGGTGTCACGGGACTCACGGGTTGCCTTCGTACCTGCAAGAAGTGAGCAGATGGGGATGTGGCGAGGGAATGGGTTACCAGACGCTGCCTATACCGACCATCGCCTTTTCAAAGTCGGCGTCACTGTCGATGCCGTCCGTGGCGTACAGCATGGCCTGTACATAGGGTTGAGCATGTAGTGATGTAGGCGCTGGGGACGGACCTGGCTGGCACCTTGATCTTTGGGTTGGGTGACGACCCTGCTGTAGCGATTCATGATGGGCTTCTCCTCGCATTTTGGGCCAGAGGAAGAGAATGTCCTCGTGAGCCTTGTGAGTGGTCTGCGGACGCCTCTTGATGTCACTGGGGACAACATGGGATGGAGAATGCGCGCTGGTTTTTTTTTTGCTGATATGTGCTGAGTCAGCCGAATTGTTCCGTATCCAGTTTATCTTAGGTAGATGAGAGTCTACTATGGTCGACGATTCAACGTGCGACAGGTCCTCAAACAGAAACAGAAACAGGTTTTGACCAGCCAGTCAAAGTCACGCGCTGCCAAATATCCTCGGCACTGCAGGGCCCAGCGAAACATTAGACCACCGGCCCTCTAGGGGTGGATCCTCTTCCGACTAGCTCGCGGCCGGCATCTGAAAGGCAATCAGACCGGTGACAACGTGCCTTGTGTCTGCGATCCCGGTTACGTTTGTTCTCTTTGTCGTTTCAAAGGTCTCGTTTGGCCCATTGTCGCTCGGCGGCAGGCTAGGTGGGCAACAAGAATGAGTGGCCGAGATAGTCGCCGGACGACTGCTCGGCCCAAAAATTAAGTTATAGTGCAATTACCAGAGGACAGGATCCACTTGGACATATGCGGAAGTGCCAAAGACACCGAGTCGCCCTCTCGATCAATCCTGTCAATGTTTCACGTTTGTCATACCGCAGGCCAGAAATTTCGAATGTTGACGAGGTAAATCTCGCAGCAGATCTCTCTACCTACAGGTTCGCTGAGCGCACACATATAATAAGAACTACAGGTTGTAGCCTAGCCATTTCTACCATGTTCAAAACCAGGGGTCGACCCCGACAGACGACCCATATGATCGAATCGAATTTCAAAGGCCATAAAATTTCAACGACGACCAGAAGTTACCGCGGCTGTATCGCTCCCGACTCCCGACGACAGGGCGGCACACGGAAAACCTTTGTCTTTTCGTCCCAGAAAATTCGCGTGCCAATGCACGGATGTAAAAGATCCCTCCGTTTTTTCCTCCTCCATTTCGTTTCCGCGTTCATCCGCTTCGGTTCACTCCTCTCGCCCTCCACGCGCTCTTGCTTGACGGCGTGCTCTTGTGGAGACATCGTTGAAGCGAATGGCCTGTGGGCCCCTCGAGATCCACCACGCTATTGTACGTTTCAACTGAAAACTAACGCACGTACTCGATCTCTGCTCACGACATACGATACTTTTACGGGCACCCGATGAGCGGACCACCAGGAGGCCATCGTGCGGCATCTGGTATGCGCGATCGGACGGACAGCGATACTGAACGAGATCAAAGTGGATCCTCGTGGCAGGACCACGGGCCATCTGAGCCACCGCATTCGTTGGACAGAAGAGGAACTGTTGAAGAAGGCAGTCGTAGGGGGTACGGTGTCCCCACGTTGACTCGTGCATTCGAGTGGCCGTCGCCCGAACAGGACGAACCCCCTTCACGATTCCCATCGCGCATGAGCCCCGGGGCTGATCCACCGCTAACGCCGAGCATGGACCTACCTAGCGGAGCAGCGTCGGCGCGATCGTATCAAGGTGAGCACAGCAAGGATCTAGGCAGCGCGACCTAACGCAGACGCAGACGATAGTGAATCCCGGCTTCTCCGGCTACCGCACTATGCGGAATCACAGTATGGGCGGCACCGATCAGCACCGCTGTACGGGGCGGGTGATTGGGAGCGACGGGCGTCGTTTGGGCAGCTGCCACCACCTGCGCCGACAGAGGGGAGCTCGTCGAGGGTTGTGTTGCCTTCTGTGCGCGATCTGCTGGGTGAGTTGGGTCTGACGCCGGAAGAGTATGGGCGGGGTCCGGTGCTGCCTCAGCTGAGGCTACCAGGGGAGTGGGCGATGGGTACGGGGGAGGGGGAGGAGGGGGAGGAGGGGGAGGAGGAGGAGGGACGGGTGCGACGGGGGAAGAAACGGGCCGAGGGGGGGGAGGAGAAGCGGACCGTTGCGAGGAAGATATATGTTGCGTGCGATTTCTGCCGAGGTGAGCTGCGCCTGGACGAGCGGGCGGAGGGTAATGACGTGTTTAGGACGGAAGCTGCGGTGCGACGGGGGCCGGCCACGGTGCTCTAACTGCGAGACACGGTCGCTGATGTGCAAGTACCAGGAGCACCCGCGACGGCGAGGTCCGGGAAAGGCGCCGAAGGGATCACGAGCCAGGAAGCCGAGAAAGAAGGACGGGGAGGACCCCGGGCCATCTGGATTACCATAAAAGGGATTTTTGCGGCGACAGTCTAGAACGGTACAAAAATAATAATATATAATAAATTATATTATATAGTTCCGCGGTAGTGTAAATACATAATGACGGCGCGTTCCGATTGGCTCGGTATCTGACGCTCGGCTCCGTTGAGGTCCCTCTTTTATCGCCCCGCGCCAGCCTCGCCTCGCGGGCAACCCTCGCTCTGTCCCCCCGAACGGTCTCGCACGGACCAATGTCGCTTGCCATTGACAACAGCGAGCTCACCGCCGACATCACCGACCGACGTCCAATGTGCCCCTCTACCCCCCTCCACTACCACCCCGGGCTCGGTCCCCGGGGCTACACACTCATGGTCGCCGGCCAGCGCACCGGAAAGACGTCCTTCCTCCGCCTCCTCCTCGACACCAGCGACATCTGCCCCTCTGCCAGCAAGGACCAGCTTGCCTCCGTTGCCAAGTTCGTTCAGGGTTGCAGTGGACACACTTCCCACATTCGCTCCCTCTCCGTCAACATCGACCTCCCCCTCGACCCAAATACGCCCCCCCTCGCACTCACACTCATCGACACTCCCTCGCTCGACTTCGCTGATGACCACGCTGCTGAGCGCACGATCCAGGAAATCATCCGCCAGGTTGACGCCAGATTCGCAGACGCCATCGACGACGTCAGTGTCTCCTCTTCTCACGTTCACACGCCCCTCTTACCCCCCTCTAGGACTGGAAAGCTCAGACGGGCGACCACAACATTCATCTGTGCGTACATTTGCATCGGGCGCCTATGTCCTCTCACACCCCTCTAGCTGCATTTACTTTTTGGACCCAGACTTGATCGTCCCTCCCTCCGTACCCGGACCACCCGCGCCGCTCGTTTCCAGGGCCCGCGCAAACAGCTTCTCCCATGCCGACCCCGAGCCCGTCATCCTTGAGCCACCGGTCACGACTGACCCCAAACACTATTGTCCCACCCTCCCCAAGGTGGAGATTAACACTATAAGGAGGCTGTCAGCCCGCGTCAACGTGCTTCCCGTCATAGCACGCGCGGACACGTTGACAAACGACCGTCTAACTGCTGTCAAGATGGCCGTACGCCGAGATCTCGCGGAAGCCGGCATTGGCTTCGGGATCTTCGATATGGACACGCACCCGCAGTATCAGCACCGCAAAGATGTGGCCGAGTCTGGCCTTGCTGTCAAAAGTGAAATGGTCAATGGTTACACTAACCACACGACCAGGTCTTCCCCCGGTCAACCGTCTCCTCCGACCCCGCCCGCCGCCCCCTCCTTGCGTCTTCCTTATGCTCTCATATCACCCGAAATGTACTCGCACAGTGACGGCGTCCTCCGTCCTACCCCCCTGCGCCATGAATTGGTACAACAGTACACTCCCTCTCCCCACCAACCCCACTCCCCCAAGCTTGCGCTCGGCAAGTTCTTACGGAGCTATCGGTGGGGTTCCATGGATGTGCTCGACCCCAGTCAGTGTGACTTTCTATTATTACGTTCTGCCATCTTCCACCACATGGAGGTCAGTAATGCTGACGATCGCTCCTGGTCAAAGTTGATGACACCGTGATGGATAGACGTTGCAGAAATACACCCGAGAGTATCTTTTCGACAAGTTCAGGAAAGAATATCTCGTTCAGCACCACCCGGCAAATCACCCTCTCCATCCACACCAATTACAGCAGAATTTGCTTCCACGCAACCAACTGGCTACCATGTCGCACGCATCAAGACCGGTCCTCAGCATCGAGACGTGTGCACACGGCACTGTTCGGCACCCTCCTTTATCTATCCCCCGAGATGTCCCGCCAGGGACAGATGCCCGTACTATGCCGATTTCGAGGACAATGGCAGACGGCTTGACTCTTGCTCCCAACCATGTAAAGGCCGCTGCTAGTAAGCCATTCGGAACTTCATCCGACGATATGTTGAAACGCATTCTCCAGGGTCGGCCAAACAGAGAACCAAGAAAATTACCGTTGCATGCAATTTTTGCCGCTGTGCGTCGCAGAAGCTCTTGTAGAAGATGACTGGGACTGAACCGATCGTATCACAGCTCGTAAACTCAAATGTGACGGCGGCCGCCCAGCCTGCGGTCAGTGTGTTAAACGATCTAACCCCTGTGATTACATGCCGCAGACCAGCAAACGGCGCAACCCTCACAGGCGCAAAGAAGACGAGAGTGAGTCCGAAGGCAGTGCGGAGGAAAGATCAGCGGATGAAAACGATCCGTCGGTGTCCCCCGAGATGCCATCCCAACCGTTGTCGCGAAGGAGCTCCAACGTCGAGAAGCGTCCGGTGCTAGAGGGCTTCTCGCACGCTGTGGCTGAACCGTCCGAGCCACGGGAACCACTTCCAAGCATCACACCGGTTGTCCGGCCGAAACACGCCCTTCCGGTGCCAGATGGACGCTCCTTGTTCAAGGATAATGAACTGCCGCATATCGCCACACTTGCGCTTCCCGAAAGTTCACCGGCAGTAACGATGGCAGCATCGCCGCTGCCACCTATACGGCCGGCCTCTGAGCAGCAAGCCGCTCAGAGGAAGCGTGCATCCACCGTGCCAGGAAGAACTCCTCGTCAGACAACGAGTGCTGGGCCCAAAGTAGTGGCTTGCAACTTTTGCCGAGGTCAGATGCCGAAAACGCCGAGGGTGCACGCGCTGATTGTGTTTTTTAGCGCGGAAAACCAAATGTGATGGTGCTCAACCAGCGTGTTCTAGCTGCGCGCGGCGTTCACTGCCGTGCAATTATAATCATGACAGTAGCAACAATGGTGTGACCAAGAAGGGCTCTCGACGTGCCTCTTTATCATCCAAAGTCTCGCCCAACGTCGTACCCCCTTCAGCACATTCACCTCCCATCCAGTCACCCCCGTCTTCTACTATAGTTGGCGACGTACGTTATCAGAACAGCACTCCTCTAGAGGACATGGCGGGGGAATCGATGGATGCTGACCTGAAAAGAAAAATTGACGACCTCGAGTCTTCCCAGATCCAAAAGAGAATGAGGGTAGACGACACGGGTCACATTATACCCTGATGGAACACTGGTTTCACATTTCCCGGAGGTTTTGGCTACCCCGCGAGTCTTCTATCGCCCCCCTCGTATCTTCCATCCCAGTATGGACCATTCAAGCATTGATTTGTTCACACTCGCCCCGTGGAAGCTTGGCCACATCAGCCCGGAAGTCGTCGTCGTCGTCTGTTTAGGGTTATCTCATTTTCGCAGTCGGACCGTCTTGTACTGTATTTTCCCGCTCTGGTCCTCGTGTTACTCATCTTTCTTCATTTTTTTTTCTGTCTGAATCACAGCTATCGAGTATCTTTTGTATGTATGTTTGGAAAATCAAGTTTACAAGACAGCGAAACAGGTTGAGTGATTAAGTGAGCTCCGTTGCCATGTTGGAGGGTCCCTTAATTTTATGCGAGCGCGGTCGCAGTCTGGTGTTTGAGCGCGACCTTCTGACGTCGAGGCCAACTTGTTCCTCTACCACACTCATTCGCCATGTTCTCTTCCTTTCGGAAACGCCCCAGAGCCAGCAGCACAAGCAGCTCACCGCTCAAGACGTCCCCGTCGCTGCCAGAGCTCAGTCCACAAGGCATTCCATGGCCAGAGGACCTCGTAGACGTCTCGGTCTTGCGTGAAACTCCACCCATTCCGGAGCCACACCCATACCAAGGTGCGGTAAAAAGCTCTCTCCGCTCCCTCGACCAAGCCCCCATTCCTTTCCATAAACCATTTCGGTCCCACTCAGGTCACCTCCCCGAGACACCCATCGCGAAAGACAGCAAAATCTCTTCTCTGTACACATCTCCCCGCCCGCCCACTTTCGAGAGCTTGCGGAGCCCGTCCAGTGCCGGTACGACGACGCGTCGGACGCAACGCAGAAACCGCACGTCGCCCGCTTTCAATCTCATGGTTCGTTTTCATACACTCTCGTATGTTGCGTCCCTCACACGTGCACAGGTTGTCGGTGCCCGCGGCACCGGTAAAACGTCTCTGTTACGCCTCCTGCTCGACACGGCCGTGATATCCCCCACCGCCACCGGAGACCAGCGTGCTGCGCTGACCCGCTTCCTCAAGGGCGAGCTCAGACATACCCAGGCGATCAATGCTGCGTGCATCGAGATTTGCGAATCTCGGTATGACCGCGTGCTTCTGACCGCCATTGATACGCCCGGCCTCGACTTTGCGCCAGGAAAGGAGCTGAGCGTGGAACGTCAAGTCACCGGTATTATCAAATACATTGACGAACAGTATGCCGCCACTATGAACGAGGTGTGTGTCCTTGCGCTGTCGTGGAACGCGAGCTAAGGTCTGTCTAGGAATCCAAAGTGGTCAGGGAGAGCAGGGGGGACCAGCATGTGCATCTGTGAGTCACATCGCGCTCGCTTTTGGCCCTGTCTGACCATGACCAGGTGCATCTTTTTGATTGACCCTACATTGTCGAAGAGCGTCGCTCGTGGACACGAGAGGACTGTGTCCGATTCCACCATCTCTCCATATCCGACCGTCGATCCGTCGGACGAGTATTCTGGCGATATTATGATGTCACCCGCTGAGCTGCGCGTGATTGGCCGTCTCTCGACGCGCGTCAACGTGCTTCCCGTGATTGCCAAGGCGGACTCTCTCACAGACGACAGCCTGCTCGCGGTGAAGACGGCTGTGCGTAAAGGTTTACGACAGGCCGGCCTTGGTTTTGGCGTCTTCTCCGCTGGAAAGACTAGGGAGGAGCTTCTTTCGCAGACATCCTCCCAGGAAGAGGTGGCGAATGATTTACACAATGGCGTTAATGGCAAGCATCACCTCGAGGATGGCGACTCTCAGGGCGTCACTGATGGTGACACCGACAAGGAGAGAGTGGCACGCACTGTGGTCACACGTAGAGGGGCGCGCACATCCCGCTCCCGTTCCCGATCACGTCGGGATCTGTCGTCTATCGCGCTGGACGAGAGGGAGCCCCAGTACCCTGACGAGACGGAGGAAGAGACCGTCGCCAACATTCGTTTCTCCGCGCAGGCTGTGACCAGGGTGAACCTCGACAGCCTGCTGCCGTTTGCACTTATCGCCCCAGAACCTGTGCATTCTCCGTGGCCGCAGAGGCAGCGTCCCACGGCCTCGGACTCGGAAACTTCCTTTAGCCACGAGGACACGGATGGAACTATGGACCCTGGGGAAGCAGCAAGGACGCACAGCCCCATCGTGTCACGGAAATCGACTGTGTCCATTATTCCGCAAGAAAGTCTCAGAGGCGTGTTCACGCGCAAGTTCCGATGGGGGACAGTTGACGTACTAAACCCTGAACATTGTGATTTTGCTGCGCTTCGAACGGCCATTTTGCTAACGCACATGAAGGTTCGTCGCGTTTTAGGTGGCTGGCCTGCTGATGTGGATCGATATGGCAGGTTCTCAAGGTTCATACTCGGGAAGTATTGTATGAGAAATACAGGACGGAGAAGCTTTTAGCAAAACGTGCTACCCGATCCATAGGTCCAGAGGAAACGAAGCGTCTTCTTGAAGGTAGGCTATTCCATGCACTCCTGGTGGGAAATGCGTGTTGACGTGCGTGCAGATCTTGGGTTGTAACGTATATTTAACCGCTTGTTGTTGTCTTGCTTATCCCCTCCCTTTCTGTATCTCTTGTCTGTTTGCAATTTTGATTCGACCAACGACCGTTTTTACTACAGTCCTATGCGATACCTACTTCCTTATGGATCTTTGGGTTTCTTGCTTCACTTGATCGAGTACTCGTTGTAGCAGGTTTATTTGATCTATATCTTGCCTCTACGTTCACAAGATCCGGACAGAGCACGCGTCTCATGCGTGTCGACCAGCCAGTTCGTCTATTTCTTGCTTGGATAGGCCATCCAATCGACACAGGAGGTAATCGACCTGGTCGTGCAAGATTAGCTGAAATGGTCATGGGGTCACCTCTCCACGTACCTCGACCTGTTTGGTAAGGGGGATGATGTAATTTTCATACAGCTCGACGACGCCGTCCACGTCGATCTTGGGTGTCCCGTTGCTCGGATCCACGGGATTGAGGTCCTGCGCATACACCGAGGCCTTCTTGCGGAGACGCAACAGCAGGGCGCGCTCAACCTCGGGCTTGGTGATCAGGGCCTCGAGCGCCTCCCTGTTCGGCCGGAGGATATGTGGGACGAACGCGGCAGGGTCCGCCACAAACTTGGACTCCGAGACGAATTTCCCTAAAGGGGGGGTGAGGCCACCTCGGGGGGGCTGCAGGGACGCGTACCGTAATGGACGCGCTTGCTGATGGCCTGGAGGACCTCGACGTCGATGGTGGCGGCACTGCCATAGTTGCCGTCGTCCGCGTCCGGGTGGGCGTGTTTGGCGATGCGCGGGACGATGTCGCGGGTGTAAAAGGCGAGGATGGCGGGGTTGGCGTTGATGTCGTTGGGGTGGAGGATCTTGGGGAAGGCGAGCGGCCCGAGCACGGGCGGGGGGAGGTCGGTCGTAAACGGGTATTCGTCCGGACTGGGCAGTGTTGGGTGGGAATGGGAATGCGGAGGGGGATACCGTACCTGGTGTATCTGCGGGCCTTGGCTGTGGGAGGGGTGAGGAGGAGGAGATGGGCGTTGGATGGGACAGACCGTGGAAGGATTCAGTCTCTTTCAAGAACCATTCTAGCCAGCTGCGGCCGAACCCGAGCTGTGTGAGTTCCGGGAACACGCGGGGGGCGTATATGCGCGGGTTGTGTGCAAACTGGGCGCGCTCGATGAGATCAAAGATGATGGTGTCTTCGAGCCGGACCAGGACGGATCGGATACGCTCAAGAGAGAGGGGATCCTGCTCGAGTACGTAGTTTTGGGACAACATGCGAAGCGAACAAGCACGACTGGACTCGCTTTATAACCATCTCGAATGCAGTTTTCCTAGCAACTGCCATGAGAACTCCTATCACACTGCCGTAACTACGCCACCGACATCTAATAAACTCTGTGTAGGCATTGCACGTGCAGCGATAGTACACCGGAGTCAGCCGGCGAGTCCCTACGACTATAAAGTCCCGCTGGCAGGGCGAGTTTCCGTCTCAAGTACCACCATGGCCCCTCCCGCAGCGACTCTTCCCAATCCTGTCGATATTCACCCTGTAGATGTTAAAAAGAACGCCCAGTACGACGTTCGTGAGGACTATGATGGCAACTACCGTTTTGCTCCTATCGAGGAGGCCCAAGTGTCGAGGGCCATGATCAAACGGTCAGCCACCACCCTGCGCGTACGAAATCTAGATCTCACCCGTTTCTGCTAGTTATTTCGACATGATGTACGAGCGGGCCGTGTCCGATGTGGTTATCGTCGGTGCCGGAAGCGCTGGCTTATCTTGCGCCTATCACCTCGCCAAAAACCGGCCGGACATCAAAGTCACCATCCTGGAGGCTAATGTTGCTCCCGGTGGCGGTGCCTGGCTAGGGGGTCAATTAATGACACCCATGGTTAGCATTCATGTCCCAGACACATTTGCGTTCTTTCATCCCTCGCCAGGTCGTTCGCAAGCCAGCCGATGCATTCCTCAGGGAAATCGGCGTCCCATACGAGGACGAAGGCAACTTTGTCGTTGTCAAGCACGCCGCCCTCTTCACGTCCACGCTCTTGTCCCGAGTCTTGATGTTCCCTAATGTGGTGATGATGAACGCAACCGCGGTCGAGGACCTCATCATCCGCAGCGACTTCCAGGGCCGCCAGCGCGTCTCGGGCGTCGTCACCAACTGGACCCTCGTCGCCCTCAACCACGATACGCAGTCTTGCATGGACCCCAACACGATCACCGCACCCATCGTGATCTCCGCGACGGGCCACGATGGTCCTATGGGTGCATTCTCCGCCAAACGACTCGTCAGCGCAGGCCTACTCAAGGAACTCGGCAACATGCGCGGATTGGACATGAACCGCGCTGAGCCAGCGATCGTCAATGGCACCCGCGAGGTGGCGCCTGGACTGATCATGACGGGTAAGTGCGTATCAAAGACATGGAGCGCATCCTGACGCGTTGTGGGCAGGCATGGAACTGTCGGAGCACGATGGGGCGAACCGCATGGGTCCTACGTTTGGTGCCATGTTTGCGAGCGGAATAAAAGCCGCCAAGGAGGCCATCAAGATTCTTGACTCGGCACAGGTCGTGGATGGTAAAGTCGTCGCTTGATGTCGTGTACTGTTATGTAATATACTTGCTCTTGGACATGTCCAGAGAACATGCGCGCGCACTCGTCCAGGTCAAGGATGGCATCGAGGCAGAGATCACCGCTCAGCTGTCCGTCCTCAGAGCAAACAACTGCGACATGAACACACCCCTCGTCGACTCGGAAGGCTTCCCACGCGGCGACCTCGACATCTATGCCGTTCGCACCGCTCGCGCTCGCATCATCGAGCTCAGAAACGATCTCAAGTGTACCATGGACGAGATCGAAAAGGCATTGGAAAGGGTGTACGACCCCGCCCTCGCACCTCCCCCGGACGCACCGAGTACACGCACAGCGGACACCCTGTCCCCTTTCGCCAAAGTGGACGGCGTCGCGCCCGGGAGCCCTGCTGCACAAGCGGTATGCCCGTTTCTTGGTCCTCTCCGCCCCCTCACCGATCCATGGAACAGGGGCTGCAGCGCCAAGACCTCTTCATAATGTTTGGCCATCTCACAGCCTCGTCGTTCTCAGCCCCTTCTCTCCAGCCCTTGGCCGATCTCGTTGGTCGCAACGAAAACGTACGCCAGCCCGTCATCGTGTTTCCATCCATACTCAGTCGGTGCATTGTAGCGCGAGCTGCAGATACAAGTCCTGCGCAATGGGCAGCAACTGTCGCTGCAATTTACCCCTCGAAAAGGCTGGGGTGGCCGCGGCCTGCTGGGGTGCGTCGTTTGCGATCACTTTGGATCTGCTGACCGAGTTCCGTCACCAGCTGTCACATCGTGCCTTGGGGTACATCATGAGTTGTACGACAAGCATTTGTAAATAATTCATCAATGTATACGCCCCTGCGGCAATTCAACACACCCAGATCCAAGCCCCATGGAAGACCATGATATTACGAGGCTGTTCCATACCAGCAGTGGCATCGTGCAGAGGGCTCGGACAGTCGATAACGTTGTGACCGGGTTTACAATGAGCACGAGCAGTGCGACGTGCCACTTATAATCGCCTCCTCCTTTTCCAGAACCGCGTATTCGGGCTGATATTGGAATGCCGTTACACCTGAATCAGTCCCGACAAGCACATGTTCTTACCTGCGAATGGTACGCTCCAGAGAGCTTTGCCTAGCGTGTTTGACATCGCTATGATATATGGCTAAGACAGAGGGGTGAATTGAGACGGAAGGAGCCTTTGTTTGACCACGCCTGGCGAGCGCTAACAATTCCACAGCAATCAAGTATACGATCGGCCCGAGTGGCTGAATCACATCCGACGTGCTCTCCGAATCCTTTGCTAGGAACACGCTTGTCTGATGTTGGAGAATGCACTGGGCTAAATTCCGATCTCAAGATAGAGTCGCAACAGTACACGGATGGAGGAGAGAAATTGCTCGTGTAAATTTCCGCTGCAACTTCGAACATCGCTTGTAATCCCCGAGAGCTTTTCTCAGTGTTCAGTAGGCATTCAAGTGATCAAATCGATTCCTGATCTATTTTATCCTGGATATCATCGTTCACAAAACAAACAGCTGGGACAGATGGAATTCGTCCACGAGCAGGCAACAAACCGAGACCAAGTACTGGACAGAGCCCTCGCCTACAGCCCACACTGTTCATGGTCTCCACCATGCATCCCCCAATACGTCCTTGTTTACCTCGAGAGGAGTTAAATTCTCGTGGGTGAGGTGTTCCACGCTCGAGTACTGGACCAATGTACCCACCAGAGGTCTTTCTCCTCCACTGGGCACGTCGGCGTACTCAATAATGCACGTGCCGCTGTTTAGACAATACCCGATTTCCACACCCTTGCGACAAATCAGTACATCATTTGCTTGCAAAGCAACGAGGAGCGTCAGGACCCAGCCTCCATGAGAAACCACGAGGATGCTACGAGGGTGTTCGGCAGGGCCATCTTCTCCCGCGGTCGAGACAATGTACTCCTCGACATATTTCGTATACCAGGCAAAACACCGCGCAGAAAACTCGGACATCGTTTCCGCAAGGGGTACGGATCCAGAGACACCATCCTGAGGTTCTCGGTAATACTGCCACGACACGACACGATCAACCCGAGCAACGCGATCGTGTGCGACGCACTTACACGCTCCCTGATCGACGCGTCCGTTTCTAGAACCACATTGGGCTGGTACTCGAGAATGCACTCTGCAGTCTAGGCATGTTCGGATCCGGCCCGAAGAAATCGAGCGTGTGCTCTTACCTGTACTGCCCTCTGAAGATCGCTGCTGAATGCTCTTTCAAACGACACGTCCTTGAGCGCTTTGCCCAGCAGCGTCGACTGCTTCACCCCGGTTTCATTGAGCGGGACGTCCAACTGTCCCTGCAACTTGCGCGTCTTGTTCCAATCTGTCTCGCCGTGGCGCACGACATAAACGCGAAATGTGCTCGACATCAGCGGAGACGCTCGGAAAGGCGGTTTATGGGAAACTTGGGTCAGAGCGTTCCGTGTGCTCTGACTCGGAATCCCACGAATTGGGCTTGGGCGCCAGTGTAGGTTTCGTCATGAACACACTCTAGACGTGCTTGGGCGCTATGTAATGTCACGGTGGAGGAATGGACCGGTAAGGCCAGCGAATAGCGACATCGTCTGTTATCGACCCGCATGAGCTAACGGGAAGAAACGAACATTTCGCTTGATGATGCCACTTTGACCTGATACAAGCAACCAGAGGTGGTAAATTTCCACCTAAGTTGCCCGATTACGAAGCCTTACTAAACACGGTTGAAGTTGGTGGCGCCGCTTATTGTTAGGCTCGAAAAACAGATTTCCTCGACACCAGCAATAAACCCTGCCCCAAATATCTAGTGTGACTTAGAAAAGTCTACCTTTAACTACGGTAAGGGGACGGCCCCTCTACAACCCTTATTTGGATATGGCCGGCAACCAGCACACGTGCTTCACCAAAGTGTGCTTACACCAGATGCCTGTGCAATGTCACTTCCCATGCCCATTGCTCTTGCTCATCGTCAACACTGACACCAATGACACCCACCTCCTGTGCTGCACTGTGTGCTCGCACGGACCTCTGTGCATTGCATGGAGCATCTAGATAGCTTCAGGGAGGTGGGATCCTGCCATCAACATCCCCGTTCTTTGTCATTCAAGCGATCTTGGCGACAATGTCATGCCTGCCTCTTGCATGGACCTATTGCCTCCCACACTGCACTGTGCATTGTATGGAGCATTCAGATAGCTTCAGGAAGGCAGAATCCTGCCATCAACATCCCCATTCTTTGTCATTCAAGTGATCTTGGCGATGTCATCATGTCTGCCTCCCATGTGGACCTCTGTGCATTATATGGAGTGTTTGGATAGTTTCAGGGTGGTGGAATATCCCCATCAATCCCCCTGTTCTTTGTCTTTCAAGTGACCTTGGCAACATCATGCTCACCTCTCGTACCATGCTGTGTGCTCACACGGACCTCTGTGCATTGTATCAAGTGTTTGGATAGCTTCAGGGAGGTAGAATACCCCCATCAACATCCCCGTTCTTCGTCATTCAAGTGATCTTGGCAACAACGTCATGCCTGCCTCTCACACGGACCTCTGTGTGTCATATGGAGTGTTTGGATAGCTTCAGGGAGGTGGAATACCCCCATCAACATCCCTGTTCTTTGTCATTCAAGTGATCTTGGTGATGATGTCACACCTGCCTCTCGTATGGACCTCTGTGCATTGCATGGAGCATCTAGATAGCTTCAGGAAGGCAGGATCCCCATTCTTCATCATTCAAGTGTCAAAACTAAGGTAGTGGCAGAAATGCCTAACTCAGAATGTGCTACCAAGGTAGGACATGAACTTCTATTTACCTAAGGTAGTGGCAGAAATGCCTAACTAGGATAAGGTAAATACAGGTCTAAGATAACAAGTAAATTGGAAACCTCACCTCAGAATGTGCTATCAAGGTAGGACACAAACTTCTATTTACCTAAGGTAGTGGCAGAAATGCCTAACTAGGATAAGGTAAATACAGGTCTAAGATAACAAGTAAATTGGAAACCTCACCTCAGAATGTGCTACCAAGGTAGGACACGAACTGAGGTGAGGAGTGGAAGTTTGAAGCTTTAAAAAGGTACAAAGATACGCGCACGCTTAACTCTGGACAACTCTGGAGTGGAGTTAGGCGAAACTAGGCATTCTACATCCAGAAGAGTGAAAGGGCACAGTAACACAAGGACGGAGGGTGTGGGAACGCCACCACGTTGTATACACATGAGGATACTATGACGAAACAGATCTGAGATGGTCTGGATGAGGAATGTATACTGGGATGGTGAGATCGCTCCGGAGTTGGTTCGTACTCAACTCCGGAGTTCCGGAGTTAGACTTTGACATCAAGTGATCTTGACGATGACATCATGCCTGCCTCTTGCACTGTGCTCTGCGCTTGTGTAGACCTCTGTGCACTGCACAGAGTGTTTGGATAGCTTCAGGGAGATGGGATCCTGCCATCAACATCCCCCACCCTTTGTCTTTCAAGCGACCTCAGTGACTGTTATGCAAGTCGTACTACTTGAGTGGAGCAGATGACATGAACCTAAATCGGGGAGGACACTCACGAAGAGGTACGACAACGTCCCGAAGAAGGTGACTAGAGTGCAGAGGAGTTTATGAGGAGTAGCTCATAAACGCTAGAGGACGAAGAGGTCAACAAGGAGAGACTTGAAGACGCACACGGAGAGACGAAGAGGTCGACGAGGAGTAGCTCGAAGACAAACACAGAGAGTTGACGAGGGTTGCTCGACAACAATGCGAAGGTTCAAGGAGTCGATGAGAGGAAGCTCAACGATGACGAAGAGGTGCTTGACGACAAAGTCTCAAGCGAGGAGCGACTCAAGCAGAATGAGGTGTATTGCGAAGAATACAGAAGAACAAGAGTGAGGAACTACAATACATGACAGCCAGGTATATATAGTGTGGAATCGAATCAATGGAACACTATAGAACATCATGGAACATGGGGAGACTAAGCCGTTGTGAGAGAAACAACTGCAGAGAAGGCTGTCCATATGAAATAGGAAACAAGTCATAGAAAGAACAAAGGATTCCTTACAAGGAATCAAACGTGAGATAAAAGAGGATAGGATGTACTCGAAAGGGAATCTGAAGGAGAAGAGTACGGACCGGTAAGGATAAACATTAGGCTGATGACGAAGAGAAGATGACGAGAAGATGCAAAGGAATCGGTCTAAAGATAAGATCAAGGTATGACAAAAGATAAGAGAAGAAACGTGTCGTGGATACGACAGAGAGAATGAGGAACGAAATTGTAACAGTGACGACGTCTACGCCAGCCTCTTGCACTGTGATCTGTTATGGGATAGGTTATGCTAGTGGCTATGTCCTGCTGGGTGTGTAGTGATAGTAAAGGGATTGTCAAGTGTGAGACTCACTTGACTTGAGAGAGTGAAGCTCGGTAAGGTATCAGACAATAGTCCGGGTTGATAGAGTTGAACAATGAGGGCTAAGCTGTATAGCCAAGAGCAGGAAAGTGGACTTGATTGATCTGTGATCTAATCAAGGTACAGGAGGATAATCTATACATTATGTGCTGTGCACTATTCTATCGATAGCCCTATCTAACTGATCTATTTATACTTAAAGATAGTGGCTATGTCAGATAACTATAGATAGAGTGACATAGCAGTTAGGCAGTACACATTGTTACAATTTCTTTCCTCGTTTTCTCTGTCGTACCCACGACACGTTTCTCTTCTTATCTTTTGCCTTACTTTGATCTTATCTCTAGGCCGATTCCTTCGCATTATCTCGTTATCTCCTCTTCATCATCGGCCTAACATTTATCCTTACCGGTCTGTACTCTTCTCCTTCAGATTCCCTTTCGAGTACGTCCTATCCTCTTTTATCTCTCGTTTGATTCCTTATAAGGAATTCCTTGTTCTTTCTATGACTTGTTTTCTATTTCATATAGACAACCTCCTCCACAGTTGTTTCTCTCACAACGGCTTAGTCTCCCCATGTTCCATGATATTCTATAGTGTTCCATCGGTCCGATTCCACACTATATATACCAGGCTGTCATGTACTCTAGTTCTTTACTCTTGTTCTTCTGTATTCTCTGCAATACACCTCATTCTACTTGAGTCGCTCCTCACTTGAGACTTCGTCGTCAAGCACCTCTTTGTCGTCGTCAAGTTCCCTCTTGCCGACTCCTTGAACCTTCGCGTCGTTGTCGAGTAATCCTCGTCGACTCTCTGTGTTTGTCTTCGAGCTACTCCTTGTCAACCTCTTTGTCTCTCCATGTACGTCTTCAAGTCTCTCCTCATTGACCTCTTCATCTTCTAGTGTCATTTACGAGCTACTCCTCGTAAACTCCTCTTTGCTCTAGTCACCTTCTTCGGGACGTTGTCGTACCTCTTCATGAGTGTCCTCCCCAACTTAGGTTTGTGTTGTCCGCTCCACTTGAGTAGTATGACTTGCGTAACACACATAGCCCTTAAGGCAATGCATACCTGTGTATTCCTGTGCTATACCTGTGCTATGCACAGCTAATGGGCTGTGTGTATAGCCCTGTCAGTCATACCTAGTTAGTGTGAGTTAGTATGACTCAAGCACAGTCACTATGACATTATAGATAAGATATGATGTCATCATCAGTCATGAGTCTAGATGAGTGTCTATACAAGGCTGTGTATGACCTAGACCTTGATCACATGTATGATCAACTAATCAGTCTAAGTGTTGACTGATTAGATAACTGATTAGTTAGTGTATTAGGATCTGTGTCCTAATCACACACTACCATTTTGTCAATCTGCACTCATACGGACCTCTGTGCACTGCACAGAATGTTCAGATAGCTTCAGGGAGGCAAGATCCTGCCATTAAGATCCTCTGCTCTTCATCCTTCAAGCGACCTCGGTGGCGACGTCTATACATGCCTCTCACACTGTGCTGTGTGCTTGCACAGACCTCTGTACATTGCATGGAGCATTTAGATAGCTTCAGGGAGGTGGGATCCTGCCATCAACATCCCCCACTCTTCGTTCTTCAAGCAATCTCGGTAGCAATGTATATGCCTGCCTCTCGCACTGTGCTCTATACTTGCATGGACCTTTGTGTGCTGCATGGAGTGTTTGGATAGCTTCAGGGAGGCAGGATCCCACCATCAACATCCCCTGCTCTTTGTCTTTCAAGCAACCTTGGTGACAACCTCAATGCACATGTGTACCACACCCTTATGAAGAATGTTTATGCCAAACGTGACCATCTGTAATATTATTGAACTGAAATTCTATGTAGTATCTAGTTGAATGCTAACTCTATAGATGAGAAATTAAACATCTATCTGATCCTGGAGTGACTTGAAAGTCTGGTTAATATCTTGTCTCGACATACTAGTCATGATATCTGCTACATTACTAGGTTCTGTAGCAGGTGCTGCAGTGGCTGTCATAATGGCCATACTAGTAGGTGCCGAAGTGGTTGAACCAGCAGGTGCTAGAGTGGCCATAGATGAAGGTGTACTTGTAGGTGCTGAAGTGGCTGCAGGTAAAGGTGTACTTGTATCTTCATCGGCTTCATCACTGCTACTGTTGTCAACTGTTTCAGCACTCTTGTACTTCTTACTACAAACTCTGTGATCATTGTTGATCTGATCGTTATGCAGCTATTTGTGACGCTTTCCCCCAAAGTCTAATCAACAGTGTCTTTTGGGTTCTATGAGTATGCCATTCTTGATTTCCTTGTCATGAGAATGGCAGAGCTGCTGTAGCTCTTCAGTAGAAATTGACTTCCAATAGGTTGTTCCATCTTCCCACTTGCACTACAACATTTCAAGCTGAGAGAGTGGGCACAAAAACAAGCTGAGGTTCACAAAAGGAATTGCTGGTGGCCAGCCCTTGACAATAACTTTGTAGCGCCAGACCACATTCTAGAAGTAGTGTGCCCACTGCATGGTCGCAGTAGGATTGCTAGTAACATCTTCTGTAGTTTTCATTAGACCAACAGCATCAAATCAAAGCTAGTGACTGACATTGTTGATGTTTCACGCTATAAGCATTGAAACTACTTACAAGTCACATGATAGTAGTTTATATAATCTACTTCAACTGTCACTATTTAGTTCAAGCTCAGCATCTAAGTTCTAATAAGACTCTTTACTCTGAACCACATTGTTCTAAACAAGTAAGTGTTGAAGCATATCTATATCTGCGTATTAGCCTCTGGTATGGCCTAGTGCCCTCTACCTCTCAACAGGTTATGAGCCCTGAAGCTTGCTGTTATGCTCATCTTCAACACCAAAAAGTGTGTGCATCTTTACACCTGCTTTTCAAGTGAAGTACACCACCTCTCATGCGTCTTCACCCCGAGATGTTGTGTGGAAATATACCCATCTCTTGTGTGCATTTTTACGCCCTTGATGATGTTGCTAGAGATCCTACAGGGTCGCTATGTTGGTAGAAGTCAGAGGCTCTGACTGTGCATTTCATTCCTCCTTACAGAACGTCACTGACACATCATCCTCTATACAATCTTACTTGCGCTTTATCTCGCACCAACCTTGTTTTTACTCTGTCAACAAGATCTCTTCAGTGTTCAACTCAATCCCCACTCTCACTAGTCCCAACTACTTGACCTGGCGCCCCAAGATGCGCACTTACCTCTAGTCTGTTGGACTATTTGACGTCTGCATCAAGCCAGACCCACTCAAGGAGGGATTCAAAGAGAAGAACCAGATGGCTATTGGCAACATTGTTTTGAAACTCAACTCAGCTCTTTCTTGTTGCTGGGAGAGCAACCAGAGTGTCAAGGATATCTGGGACGGACTGGAGGAGGCTTATTCCAAGCCCACTATTGCCACCGTTCACATAGAGTTCAAAGCACTCATGGACACTGTCATTCCCAACAAATCCCATCCTGATACCTCCTTTGCAAAAATCAATGCACACTTCACCCGTCTCGCTGAATTTTTATACCCTGTCGACGAACCCATCCAGGTGATGATCACCATGTCAAAGCTTCCTTCCTACATGGACACCCTCACTCAAATAATGAACATGGAATCCCAGCATTCCTCGCAGGAGGAAACCAAAATTTCGATTTGAAAAGTGAAGAAGCCTGCAGCTCCGTCTGCTCGTGGGCAAGCATCAGCAGAGGAAGAAGAAGAAGAAGTCATTGAATCGTTGCTCCAACCTGGAGCAATTTTTGTTACCATGGCCAAACTTGAGGAGTCCGCCATTTTAGCATGGCAACAACATTCCGCTTATGGCAAGAATACTCATGCGCTGGCCGCACACAAAATAACGGCAATAAAGCATAAACAGGGAGACCCTAACTTCTCCCAGCAACAACAATAGCCGGGATCGTCATATGCTCTCAAGGACAAAGGGAAGAACAAGCAGCCCCAGCCTCAGGAGAGTGGCTCCTCATCGGAGCAAAAGAACACTCACCAGGGCAACCGTTCCAAACAAGGGAAAGCCCATCAGCAAGTGCGTGTTGTACAGTATGCAAACTCTGGAGAGGCCTTGTTTGCTTTTACCACTGCTTACCCCTCTCTAATTCTGCAACCACCACCGCCGTCTTATCCTATGCCCGACCCATGTCTTCTTGCCCACACATTGGGTGCACCTCATTACAGACCGCCCACCTTTCCACAAACTAAGTGATCAATTAATCTTGCTCACTGGATTGGCATCACTCCGATGCAACAAACTGTTCACAACCTGGGTCAGGTTCCCAATGCTGACCTCGATCTCTCGGGACCCCCTCTCAAGTGTCTCCATTTGATGGAATGCATTGACACTTCGATGCCTATGACATCCATTGAAGAGCTCCTGGATTTTGAGGATGAAGAAATACAAATATTCCTGAACATCCCATTTGTTCCATCAGAGGTATCTCCACTTACTCCACCATGCCTTTCACCACAGGCAGTCTTGACTCCTCTCGCTCCGTCTCCATGCGCCCCACGTGTGCACTTGCCTTTGTTGATGGCTGCTGCTACATCATCTATTCCTGACCAAGCAAGACGTATCTTTGACCATCTTCCTACCACCCCAGATAGTGATACTGTTTCGCTGGGGGAGGATAATGAAGAAGAGGACCTTCCGGTCCATTTCAATGTTCCATTCGAACAAGATCCTCTTGCCACATTCTATGACGAATATTTGCATGATGAATGCGAAGAAGAGCTCTTTGATGAGTTCTTTGATTTTGAGGCTGACCCAAGGTCTGTCTCTAATTTCTCGCAACTGTTGATTGACGCTCATCTGATTTCACAGTCGGATGTAGATAAATGGCAATGTCATCTACAGTAGATAGCAATGATTGGGATAATGAATTGTGTTTGTCTTCTTCATGTAGCGAACTAGTACCTGAGTCAAAGCCATGCGAACAATGTTTGGCAGTGTCTGAGATATCTGATGATATGTGGCTCCTTGATTCAGGAGCATCAGTACATTTTACATATCAATTCGAAGACTTCGTCGAATATATTCCCTATAAAAAACCCAAAATTGTTTAAACAGCAAACGGACCTGTCAACATCATTGGTCAAGGTACCATTATAATCAATTGGAAAGGATCGCTAGTGCGATTATTGCCCACAATCTATATGCCCACAACAAATGTTAAACTTGTCTCTATGGGCACTTTGCTCAAAGATAAGTATTTAGTAGTGCAAAATTGTGAAGGGTTCATTGCTTTTTGGCACAAACTTCACAGAAAAACACTTGTGGAATTCCATTCACACCCTGGATCCACTTTGTATTTTGTCTGTGCACCCACAGTCAGAGTGAAGTCAAACATGAACCTACAGTCTATCAATTATGACTTACTGCATCACCGACTTGGTCACCCTTCTAAGGAAGTAATTTGTGCCGGCAAGAAACATCTTAAAGATTTTCCTGTGGTAGAAATACCTGCGGAAGAGTGTGTTTGTCCTGGTTGCCAACTAGGCAAACAATCTAATCGCTCTTTCCCTCATACTCAAAGATGTGCTACAAAGCTGTTTGAACTGATTCATTCAGATCTTAAGTCTTTTGAGGTTGAATCATATTATAAGAGCAAATACATTATAGTTTTTTATGACGACTTTACATCTATGTCTTGGTTGACAGCGTTGTGCTCCAAAGATAGAGCGATCCACGCCACCAGACAATTTATCAAATATGTCCAGATACAGTACAAAGCTGAAATCAAAGGCTGGATGTCCGATGCTGGAGGAGAATACAAATCCAAAGCTTTTAATGAAATGCTTTGTAATGAAGGTATTCACATATATCAAAGCGCTCTGCACACACCCTAGCAAAATGGATGATCTGAAAGACATATTCGTACTTTAATGGACAAGGCACAGGCCATGTGCTTACATGCTTGCCTACCTCCCTCATACTGGAAATTTGCCGTAAATCGCACATCTCATGTGTACAATCGTACCCCAAATCAGAGATTGCGTTGGAGAACTCCTTTCGAGTTGTTGACTGGAGAAAAACTTAACATTACTCATCTACGAGTATTTGGTTGTGGTGCCTATGTACACTTAGCTCCCTTTCAGTGTGCTGGAGGAAAACTTGCCCCTCTGTTACGCAAGTTGTACTACTTGAGCGGAGCGGACGACACGAACCTAAATCGGGGAGGACACTCACGAAGAGGTACGACAACGTCCCGAAGAAGGTGACTAGAGTACAGAGGAGTTTACGAGAAGTAGCTCGTAAACAACACTAGAGGACAGAGAGGTCAACAAGGAGAGACTTGAAGACGTACGCGGAGTAATGAAGAGGTCGACGAGGAGTAGCTCAAAGACAAACATAGAGAGTTGATGAGGGTTACTCGACAACAATGCGAAGGTTCAAGGAGTCGACAAGGGGAGACTTGGCGACGACGAAGAGGTGCTTGATGACGAAGTCTCAAGCGAGGAGCGACTCAAGCAGAACGAAGCGTATTGCGAAGAATACAGAAGAACAAGAGTAAAGAACTAGAGTACATGACAGCCAGGTATATATAGTGTGGAATCGAGCGAAAGGAACACTATAGAATATCATGGAACGTGGGGATACCAAGCTGTTGTGAGAGAAACGACTGCGGAGAAGGCTGTCCATATGAAACAGAAAATGAGTCATAGAAAGAACAAGAGATTCCTTACAAGGAATCGAACAAGAGATAAAAGAGGATAGAACGTACTTGAAAGGGAATCAGAAAGGGAAGAGTACGGACTGGTAAGGGTGAACGTTAGGCCGATGACGAGAAGAGGATAACAAGACAATGCGAAGGAATCGGCCTAAAGATAAGGTCAAAGCGTGGTAAACGATAAGAGATAAAACGTATTATAGACACAATAGAGAGAACAAGGAAAGAAATTGTAACACCCTCACTCACAGCTTATGGTCTACTTAGGGGTTTCACCCACTAATGATGCCAATATGGTGTTCATGCAACCTAATAACTCCATTTTCACTGCTGCTCACACTGTTTTTGATGAACATTTGTTTCCAAAGTGTTCAGGGGCTAAACAACACAACCCCATATCTACTCCTCATCACACTCCACATTCAGCGGATGAACCATGCCATTCTGATGACGATTTTGAAATACCAGATGGCTCTTCCCACAAATATCCTATTCTGGTGCCAGATCCTGAATCAAAGCCTGAAGAGCTTGAGGAACCTCGAAATCAGACACCTAGTCCTGTTCCTCAACCTGATCCTATCACACCTCCTTGGAGGATACCACAGATGCCAGCACCTCCACCTCTCCCCAGACGTTCCCATAGAGAACAAAAAGTTCCTATGAGGCCCAGAAATGTCTATGGTGAGGGCCGACATCCCACAAAGTTGGTTAAAGATGTTGAATCTTCTTCCAAATGGAAGGAGTTGACTGGTCAATCTGAGCCAAAGATTCCAAAGTTAGACGTGTTGAAAAGGTAGAGGGCACTAGGCCATACCAGAGGCTAATACGCAGATATAGATACACTCTACTTACTTGCTTAGAACTGAGAGGTTCAGAGTAAAGAGTCTTATTAGAACTCAGTTGTTGAGTTCGAATATATATACTGACAGTGTATGACGATTATGTAAGTAATGTCAGTCATAATGTCAGTCATTGTGTCAGTCATAAGTGTAACTGACTGTCAGTCATCATCACATATCGTGAGAGACTTCAACAAGACGTTCCGCCTACACTGTCACTTGAGGAGCCAGCTCACAAATCTTCCTCTAATGAAGAGATTGAATGTCTCACTCGGGAAGGAGGAGTACAATTGGCTCAATATCTTTGCTCTCACACTATCTCCTATGATAGCAGCAATGAGGATAAACCAAACTATTGTGAATGGTCTTATAAAGACATCCTCACATTACCACCCACTGAACAGAAGCTTTGGCACGAAGCCTGTATGGCAGAGTTACAAACTCTAAAAGATCGCAAAGTCTATGAAGTGGTAGATCGACCAGTAAACCGAAAGGTTATTAGAAATCGATGGGTTTTTGATGTTAAACCCGATGGTCGTAAACAAGCTCGCCTTGTAGCAAAAGGATTCTCTCAGATCAAAGGTATCAATTTTGATGAGATTTTCTCCCCAGTAGTCCGATTTGAGACTGTGCAAATGATGCTTGCACTCGCCGCTCTTGAAGACTGGTATGTTACTGGACTTGATGTGAGATCTGTGTATCTATACAGTCCACTGGAAGAAGAAATCTACATGGAATTTTCTGAAGGGTTTGCTTCACCCGAAATGAAAGAAAAAGTCCTCCGCCTGAAACATGCTCTATACGGCCTTAAGCAAGCTGGTATCACTTGGTGGAAGGAACTAAAGAAATCCATGATAGAACTTGGATTCAAAGTGATCTACTCTGAAGCTGGAGTCTATGTTTATCGCAAATCCAAAATCTTTGTTATCGTATACATCGATGATGCATTCTTTTGCAGCGCAAACCAACAAGAGGTTGATCAACTCAAACAACAATTCATGAAACATTGGGAATGCCGCGATCTAGGTGAAACTCGCGAATTTTTGCGAATGAGAATCCACCGTGATCAAATTAATCGCCAGATCTATTTAGATCAGAGCGAATATCTTGATAAAGTAGTTGAGTGTTGTGGTATGTCAAATGCCAAAACTGCACGCATGCCACTACCACAGGGATATGTTCCTACAAAGAACACCAAACCTATTGACACTGAATTATGGACGCATTTTCAGACTGTCATCGGATCCCTCTTATACTTAATGCTCAGTACCAGACCCAACATTGCCTATGCTGTTACACAGCTAGCCCGTCAATCTGCAAATCCATCTAAGGATCACTTAGATAGAGCACTTTATATCTGCTGTTATCTTATTGGTACCAGGGACCTCACTCTGATGTATGATGGAAAAAGTGACTCCGGCCTAATGGGCTGTTCTGATTCAGATTAGGGCAAAGATCTGGATACTTCTCACTTGCAGACAGGATATTTCCTGAAGCTAGCGAATATGCTTTCATGTGGAATTCACATCTTCAAAAGGTCACAGCTACCTCTTCCACAGAAGCTGAATACATTTCAATGTCTACATGCTGTAGTCAAATCATCGGCATTAAACAGATGTTTAGTAAATTGAGATATAATCTCAAACCCATACCTCTCTGTATGGACAATCAGGGTGCTATATTCACAGCACAAAACCCTGTAAATAAAAAGGCTACTCACTATATCCATATTAGATATCACTCTATTTGCGATGCTGTTATCAATAAAGACATTGAGATCTTTTACATTGATGGCAATGACAATCCAGCAGATATCTTTACGAAGAATCTAGGATTTGTTAAATTTGAGAAATTTCATTCTTTACTTGGACTTATTTCTTTTCCTGCCTAAATTGAGCGGATGAGTAGTTTACATTTCCTTATATATGCTCACGTATCCATAGTGTACTAAGCATGGAGGAGTGTTGATGTTTCATGCTATAAGTGTTGAAACTACTTACAAGTCACATGACAGTAGTTTATGTAATCTACTTCAACTGTCACTATTTAGTTCAAGCTCAGCATCTGAGTTCTAATAAGACTCTTTACTCTGAACCACATCGTTCTAAGCAAGTAAGTGTTGAAGCGTAGATATATCTGTGTATTAGCCTCTGGTATGGCCTAGTGCCCTCTACCTCTCAACAGACATAGACCCTGATTGAAAAGTACTTGAATAGTGCTATGAACAGCAGAAACTTGTTTGCAGTAATTTTGCACAGAGTCTGTGAATATTCGGATGGTACCATGGCTAAATATGAAGCTGTATGATAGTTATCTTGTATCTCTTGCAATGCGAATCCTTCCATCTTTGTTGTCAGATCTTGTGTGTCGATCCTTATCACCTTAGTCATGAAACCTTCAACTCTGGGTGTCTCATAGAAGACAGGGCAGATTGAGACATCAGTTGTCCCAGGCACCATATACAAGATAGTCTCGACACCAGTTCAAGCCCGAAGATTGCACAACTGCTATACGTTCGGTGAGCAGATAGTATTAATTTTTAAACTGAGGTGTGCACCTCATTCTCAATCGCAGTTAGTGTTTTTAAGGTGTCACTTACTTTTGCCTTAGCGGATAGGCGCACACCAGTGGTCTTATCCTCCTTGAATTTAGAGTACTCTTTGAGAATACACTGTCTCTCAGATTTGTCAAGCATGCAATATTCATCTTTTGCGCTTGTCACAAGCACTGGTAGGATGCTCCTCTTCACTGCCACTTTATAAATAGGATGTCCACCGTAAGTACCAAATAAAACAATATAGTGATCAAATAGACATACGACCAGTATCAGGTATGCTTGCCTTGTGTTGCCAGCGTTTGTCCTAACAAAAAGTATTCCAAGCATTAACTTTCTTGCACCTGGTATAGAACTTTGCATGACCTAAATAGAGCTCAGTCTGAACACGCTAGAAAGACTTAGCATGTCTGCCCACAATTGTCTGTGCAGTACCATCAAATATTTTCCAGGCCTCATTCAAGTCACCATTGTAGCGTGCCCTTCGCTGCTGACGATCACCAAAGAGTGTTGCATGTGTCTCCTTTGACATAGTGACTTTGGGGTGGACACACTGGGTTGGCTGGACTCTGCTGGTGGTATGGTGTATGCTGGACTGTACATTTAGCCAACTGCCAGCAAGGCCATTTTATATAGACACATTCTGGCCTGGAATTTTTGGCAGCTTGGCCACCTCAAAGGGGTGATATATTGAAATGCAGATTACAAGAAAAATAAAGTATATAAACCAACTGAGGACAAAAGGGAAATGATGGCAAGAAAAATATAAATATAAATGAAGACTGAACCCTTGCGTTGCTTGTAGGCACGGTCAATTAGAATCGGTTAAAATCTACCCCCCAAAATAATTCTTACTGAGATGATAGTAAAGCCTGGCGTCCCTTCAATGTCAGCATGGAGAGCACATGTCAAGTTGTTTGCCTCTTTGTACATTAATTTCCAGGGTAAGGCTTGCAACCTAGACTCCCAATGGCTGCTGTAAGTGGTGCCAACAAGTTACCGCAAGCATGGCAATACTTCATCCCCGAGCTTGAAGTGATCCAGTATAGTGTCTATATTAGGGCTTATACTGATAAGGGGCACAAGACGCCCTTCAGCAGAAATAAGAAGGGGGGTGATGTGTGAACCATTTAGATACTCCAGTGTCAAAGTCTAACTCCGGAACTCCGGAGTTGAGTACGAACCAACTCCGGAGCGATCTCGCCATCCCAGTATACATTCCTCATCCGGACCATCTCAGATCTGTTTCGTCATAGTATCCTCATGTGTATACAACGTGGTGGCGTTCCCACACCCTCCGTCCTCGTGTTACTGCGCCCTTTCACTCTTCCGGATGTAGAACGCCTAGTTTCGCCTAACTCCACTCCGGAGTTGTCCAGAGTTAAGCGCACACGTATCTTTGTACCTTTTTAAAGCTTCAAACTTCCACTCCTCACCTCAGTTCGTGTCCTACCTTGGTAGCACATTCTGAGGTGAGGTTTCCAATTTACTTGTTATCTTAGACCTGTATTTACCTTATCCTAGTTAGGCATTTCTGCCACTACCTTAGGTAAATAGAAGTCTGTGTCCTACCTTGATAGCACATTCTGAGTTAGGCATTTCTGCCACTACCTTAGTTTTGACATCCAGTTCTAATGATTTGCTGTAGATGTTGTGGAGAAATACATCCACATCTTGGTGGCAACGAAGACTAGGTGGTTTGACCAATAGACTCAGAGGGATTTCAGAGGCTACTGTAGCTCCTTCAGAAATATCATCCAAGGCAAAATCCCTTTCAGCTGCCTCTCTTGTTTCCAAGTCGACCACACTGCATTGGAGGCATGAACAAAAGGGTAGTCTGAGGTTTGGAATGTAATCCAGGCCACTGAGACTAATTTTCTCTGCTGGAGGGGCTTTGATTACAACTGTTACCACAAAATATCTTGTATTAGTTATGTGGACTCACAGTGAAGCTTTGGTGCTATAATACCTTCAGTGAGGCAGTGCTGAGAGAAACACTGAAGGTGTGGCAGAGCAAGCCACTCACAGAATGCCTGAACAAAAATTGCCATGTTGCCATCAACATGCCTGTTTGTCATCAGTTCATGGGGTGTAACATAGAGGTCGACAGTTATCTGGTCAGCAGTGAGGCTTATCCTGCCCTGTGAGCCAGGGCAATGCATTAGAATAGAAATCCCACCATCAATATGGTCCTGAATGGTGAGCTTTAAGTCCAAGTTCAGTAGTGATCAATGGTTAGACAAGCTCAAAGACTGACTGCATCAAATATATCACCTAGAGTCTCATCAACAAAATCTGTTTGGGTAAATGTCCTGTCTGACTTGTCTTGTGGAGTGAACAAAGCAAACATTGGGTGAAGACCACTAGATGTTTTGGTATCAATATGCCCCCCATCGAGGTATGCCCCATGTCTAAGCACTACATGAATAGCAGCACAATGCTGGCCATCATCCAATTTGTGTGCAAAAGAAGATTCAGTGTGCTTTTTCATTTCTGCCATTGTGAATGCAAGGGTGAGAATCCTTGGGTCACCTTGCTTGATACCAGCAGCATGACTGGGTGTGGTGGAGATAGGCATAGAAGAGCTGGATCAACCAGATGGTGGTTGGAGGCAAAGTGTTGAGTGACTCTTCTTATGCGAGCCATGAGATTTGAACCTTATAAATGTATGCCAACCTATGAGCAGTGCAGCTTGTACCATCATAAAGTCTGGAGCATTCTTCATTGAGTTGCTGTTAATCATCATATACTATATCTATATATCTATGTGAATATGCACACAGAGAATCAGAGTGAATTACCAGTCTTCATGGTGCTAGTTGAACCTATTTCAAGATACTCAATGACACAATAGATTTGATGATGTTGATCACAATATGTATTTCCGCTATAATGCCATACTTAACAAATATTGAAACCACTGAATCCAATTATAGGTTAGCATATGTACTAGTACAAACAGTATGTATAGGGAATGAGGTTGACGTAGGCAGGAGGGAATGAGGTGGTTGGGATAAGGCAGTTGTTTTCACTACACACATTGTTATCGTAGATATCAGTCATACATGTCATACAAAAAATCCTTCATAGTCTCTATGTCTGCTACAGCTTCTTGATCTTCAACTAAATTTCCATCATCTAAGTTGTCCTGATAGAGTGTACACAAGTTGTCATCTATTCGTGATTGAAATGACTTCACAAAACCACCTAAACATGATAACTGTACATACCTTGAGTAAAAGTTGGTGTTAATGCGCTGTTGTGTACAATTGGTGATTGCTCCTATCTGGCCCCACCTAGTATAGGTGTCTCATGATCACTTGATTTCATACTAAAAGTGTACTTGCAATGAATTCCAATTCCTTTATGGCCTGTAAACCTATCTAAGTTCTTGATCTCATCTAAGTAGTAGAGATGGACAGCATTCACAACTGCACATATGTGATGCAGCCGCTAAAGCTCTAGACTTAAGAGGGGTTGTGTAACTTGTAGTTCTGAAACAACCTTTGAAAAAAGTTCTTCCTCATCCTTTATCTGAAACAACTTCAACCAGCAAAGGTTTGACTGCTGAAGGATGGCCTCGAGGCTTCAAAGAGATAGAAACAATCACAAGGAGTGTTGAAGGAAAACTCCAAGTGAACTTGACTGGGGTGAACCCAGGCAAGCCCTTAGCCTTTATATACTACCTCTACTGTATGTATATGTTGTGACCAGATCTACTGATGAGTCACTAATATAGTAATACCCTCTACTCTGGGCATAGCCATGCACAGCACGGAAATGTGAAACATGAGTGAAATGCGTATAAGGCTGTGGTACAGCTGAGATAAGACATGTGAGTCATAATGAGTCAAAGATAAGAAAGATAAGAGATAAGACACAGTCGAGATAGAAGGCATGTCATAGATAAGACATGAAATGAATGTGAAACATGTTTCATATGAAATGAAAGTAACTCGACATGAGTTAGAGATTGATCAGGAGTGAGTCAGCACTTATGGCACAGCCTGGCTGTAACTTGTATCAAGTCAGCACTTACTGCACTGCATGGCTGTGACCCTTGATAAGATCCTGATGAGATAAGATAATAAAGAAAGATAAGATAAGAAGAGAAATGTAAAGGTGAAAATAATAGAACCGTAACATTATCCAGGTTTGCAAACGGTAAACCTCAATGTTCAGTTGGACAATTTCTTTCTTAGCACGATATAATTTGAAATACTTAGCAGTGGCCTTTTGAATGGCAGGCTTCGACCACAAACGGTCACGGACATCAGAGTGTGAATAATGGAGGAGATTAAACTCGCCCATAACAGTGTGGCTGACAATTTCTTTCCAAGAGACTACAGGATGTGGCAGAGTCAATGCAGCAGCTTGCGTGTTGTATCAGGCTATTGCTTTCCACACAGCCTCAGAATACTGTTGCAACCCTTTGCTAATTTGCTGCTGTAGCTTATACCCTGTATAAGTGCTTCAGTAATCATGGTATAAAAGTCTAGCTGAGCAGATCCAGGCTAACCTGTCCCTGTCATTCCTATTTTTGACAGCTCAAAGAGCTGCATAACAACCAGACGCTCCAGCTCATCAAGAGCTTCATGATAGTGACTCATAAGTGCCTCTTGTCTGAAGTGATTGTATTCTTTGCCACCTATATTCCAATGGGACTCTAATTCAAGTTGCCCCTGAAGATCTCCTGCTAATGTTTCAGCATGTTGTAATTTGGAATATGCAGTATCAGCCCGTACATAAGCATGGGTGATGACAGCTAGGGCAACAAGGTCACTTGGTACACTAGTGAGAACCTTATTAACCAATTCACGAGCAGATTGCCAAGCACATCTAATGGTCACTATTGTGAACAATCATTTGAAACAAAGACAAGAACTTACTTTTGAAGCTCCAGTTTATCAAGAGCTCAGACATAGTGGATGCTAAGCTGATCTTTCAATGGTGGCTACTCCAATGACTGAAGATATTCATGCTCTTCAACATGGAACTGAACAAAGTTGTCATCATTAAGTCGAAGGGTCAATTTGATTGCTGTTGGCTCAGTAGTCAACGTACAGATTATTTTCACAGCTTCCTGATAATGGTTCCAGATAAAACATGCTGTGATAACACACAAACGAGTATATTACAGATATTCATGTGAGTGCATCATAAGCAACATACACAATGCCTCATATTTATTGTCATTCTAGAATGTGAAATGCTGTTCAATAGCTTGATGTCGATGGAATTGGCTTGCATGATGCATACTGTAGGCAAGAGCATTTGAAGACAAGAAAATATGTTCACAACCCTCACCTTCCGTATTACCAGTACCAGGGATATACATTGGGTGCCAATCAATTTGACATTTATAGTTGTAGGCATGACTATGAAACGCACCAACCATCATTCATAAGTAGAGCTTCTCCACTTTTGGGCCCAATGAGCTACTGTCCAGGGTCTTTAAGAACGTGCAATCAATATCATATGCACATCCACCATTTGGTCCATAACAAAAGAAAGCAGTCAACAATTGCTAGAGGATACTTTGTCCTGGAACTTCCATTAGAGTATATATCATGTACAAATAAACTAGGAACCAACAATTCACCACTTTTGATCATGTCACAACATAGCAACACAAGGTGATGGTGGCAGCATGCAATGAATATTCCTGATTCATTGAAAACTGAAAACATCTTCTTTCATTGCTCAGGCCCTGCATTCTGCCAACAGTCCACACAGTTGAATGGACTATGTTTGTTAGCATGGTTGTTGGGTTCCCAGTTGTCCAGGTTGTAGGGCAATTCTGTATTCTAAGACAGGTTAGTAACAAGCAATCAATACATGATAGTTATGCTACCCTTGCTGTCACCTCATACTGAAATTTGTTGACATCATCTGTTGAAATCCAAAGGTCTGATTGGGTGACATGAGAGGAGAAACGTGTGGAGTGGCCCTGCATAGATTTATCCCATCGTTTCAAACTATTGTTTCCATCAATTGAAACCAACCAGGTAAACTCGAGTTTAGGGTCATCTTCAAGGTGATACAAACATGGGGGACAGGTGTGTAACATGCACCAATGTGGGGTGTCCTGATTGAGAGCCCTCATAATCAACTCTTCAATACAGTGAATGACCTCCAAGTAAACATCATATACAGCAGAGAACTGCACTGAGAGATACAGACAATAAGCAACCTAGAAGAGATCAGTTGATTTCAATTAGCCAAAGGTTTCAGACTTACATTATGAAGATGGGATAATGCTTTGCATTGAGCCTGGATGGATAACTGAGGGCACATGCGATGGAGTTGATGAAAAGCAGCAAGTGTGCGAATTGAGATAGTAATGTTAGGAACAACAGGAGAGCATCTGAGGTACATAACCTTGAAAGATAAGGTTTTCATTTGGAAAGAGGTGGTGGGCTTGTGAGGTGAGCATCTTTGTTTCTCTCTCTTATATGCTTGTGAGCCAAATATAGATAAACATGGTAACAATGCACTAAAGATATCTATGAGCTCAACACTAGAAATAGAGCTCTAAGTGTCAGTTGATGGTTCTGGTGGTTCCTTGTAACATGGGAGACCATCACCTTGATCCCAAGATCGGTATTGAAGAAAGGCATCTACTAGGCATGGCATTTGAGATTCCCAGTGTTCAAACTCCAGATCCAGGTGATCTTGACAGTCATACATATCAGGGCAGCGATGACTGCACACCACTAATAAATATATGAACCTGACAACATATATTGCTTACAGAAAAATATGAGTGAACAAGCCATCTTCACCATCATCCTCCCATTCAGAGTCCACATTAGTCATAAATGTATCCAATGGCTGTGGGATAGGGCCAATGTCTTCCTCCATGAACATTTCTTGGACAGTGCTCTGAGCTTCTTCAGGCATAGCTGATACAACATTAGTAGAAAGGAAATTCTCAAAAAATATAATTATATCTTGTATTTCTGCAGTATGCACCTCATTTATAGCTTGTATCCAGGATGCTTGTTTACTCACACCAAGCTCTCTGACAAGGCATTCTCGGCCTCTTATGGTATGATATACAGCCTTCTTTGAAAGGCCACAATAATGCAACACAAGCATGACAGGAAAACAATTGGCGATACTGCAGAATGAGATCAAAATATGTGGGAATAGTTTTGACTTTGTGTGCATGTGTAAGTTAAATGAGGCTGTCATCATTGTTGAGCACTAAGTACAAATAGAGAGTAAATTGATTGAAGGGAACTTACTAATCATCAAACATGTCTGGTTGCTAACAGGTTGCAGCAGTATGCACAAGAATGGATAGAGAACAAATGTCACACATTGTCTGGCAGCTGTAGGAGAAATTGATTGTAAGAACAAGGGTATTGATCGCAAAAACCCACCTCTCTGGAACTGTTTAGGCACTCTTGTTGTCACCAAGGTTGCTTGAAAGATGAAGAGCAGGGGATGTTGATGGCAGGATCCTGCCTCCCTGAAGCTATCTAGATGCTCCATGCAATGAACAGAGGTCCATGCAAGAGGTGGGCATGACGTCATCGTCAAGATCACTTGAATATGTCAGAATCTAAGATAGGGGCAGCAATGCCCAACTCAGACCGTGCTACCAGAGTAGAGACACAACTGAGGTGAGAGAGAGAAAGTTCAAAGCTAAAATACCTACAGACACGTGCTCACTAATCTCCGCTTAACTCTAGATCACTCCGGAGTAGAATAGGCGAAAGTAGACGTACTAGAATAGGGAAGATGAAAGGCACAGCGCCATGAGGTAGGAGTGGCTGGGACAATCTCGGAGATGGATGTGTGTGACGATCGACTATACTACAAAAGGATAAAGTAAGTCCGAAAAGGATAAATGACAAAGTGAAGGAAATAACTCCAGAGTTCGTCCTCATGAACTCTGGAGTTCTGGAGTTGTGTTTCTGACACTCCCACTTGAGCATTTTTGTAGTCCCATTGCCCAAATGAACTTCCAGTGTTGCTCACGGGCGAGCAGTTTTGTAAGGATGTGGGCTACTATATCTCTGGTGTGGACATACCAGACAATTACCTCTCCCTTTCCAACTAAATCGTCCTGTATGAAGTGATACTTTCGTTGGATGTGTTTCGTCCGAGCATGGAATTGCGGATTGCGGGATAGAATGATTGCAGCTTGGTTGTCGCAGTGGAGAAAGGTGGGTTTTGTTTGCTGATGTCCGATCTCCTCGAAAAAGGTCTGCAACCAGGCGAGATGCTGTCCAGCATTGCTAAGTCTGATGTACTCCAACTCCGTGAAGGATAAAGCTATCATGCTTTGGAGTTTACTGGACCAGGAGATGGTGCCCCTATTGCTGAGGAAAACAAAACCGGAAATGGATCTGGAGTTGTCTAGGTCTTATGACCAACCTGTATCTGAAAATCCATGAAAATCCATGTCCATGGATATTTCGTTTCTGTCGAAGCAGAATTTCATGTCCATGGTGGTGCGGAGATAGCGTAGTACTTGTTTTGCTGCTTCCCAATGACATTTCTTCAGAGCGGAGCTAAAGCGGCTGAGGGTGCTGACAGAGTAGGCTAAATCCGGTCGTGTTCCTAACATGAGGTACAAGAGTGATCCGATTACGGTCAGGTATAACACTCTTGTTCCGTTGATGATCATCTCTGGAACTGTGGTGTTGTCTTCCAGATCTGTGGCGGAGAGTGAGGAGCCATGAAGCATCAGAGTTTGGCATGGGGGGGAGTTCATAATACCTGTGCGTTGGAGGACAGTTTGCACATATTGTGTTTGCGACAGGGAGATGGTTCAGAGTTTTCGGTCCTGTTGGACTTCTAGACCTAGGATGAATTTAGCTTTGCCCAAGTCATGCATTTTAAAGGTGGAGGAAATTATGGACTTCATGGAGTTCATGAAGAAGCGGGAGCTGGCTGCAAGGAGGAGGTTGTCAACGTATACAACTAAGAAACAGACTTGTTCCTTTTGGCAGAATACGTATAGGTATGTCTCCATGTTCAGTCTTGCAAATCTGATCTCTCCTAATTTCCTGTCCAGTATTTTGTTCCAAGTCCGTCCGGCTTGCTTTAGTCCATACAGGGATCTCTGGAGTCGTCAGCAGTAGCCTGATTAGATTGGGACGCCTTCTGGAGGTAGGAGGTATAGCTCCTTCTTGAGTTCTCCATTTAGGTAGGCTATGGAGACGTCCATCTGATCGAGTTCTAAGTTATGTTTTGCGGCGAGGGCTACAATGGTCCAGACGGAGTCCAGGTTTGCGACCAGAGCGAAAACCTCTTGGTAATCAATTTCTTCCTTTTGGGTGAAACCCTGTGCCACAATCTGGACTTTGTAGCAGTCCACTTTTCCATTCTCGTCGTGTTTGATCCAGAATACTAGCTTGGAGGTGATCAGAGTTACTCCTTTGGGTAGTGAGACTGTTTCATAGACGTGGCTCGCATTCAGGCTTAGGAGTTCTTCCTCAACAGCCGATTTCCACATGTCCACGTCAGATTGCATGTAAGCCTCCTTGATTGTTTTAGATAGTTCCTCTCTGCTTGGTCTGTGAGCAATTCCGGTGAAGATGCTTTCGTGAAGTTTTTCGTTTAGGCCAAAAAAGGCTCTAGGTAACTCCAGAGTTTCATTGTTGGACTTTTCTGTGGATAGAACATCCTCTATCTCCACTTCTTTCATGGAGTCCTGTTGTTCCCCCTATGTCCTCTGCGCTTCTTCATTCAAGGTCCATTGGTAGTCTTAGTTTTTGTCCATAGGTTTTTATGCGTGGCTGCTTCTACATACACCTCCAACTACATTTGCTGGAGGATGTGTTGGGGTTACAGGACGGACCGGAGGTGGGGATTGTACTGGGGCTTCGGTCTCCCTTGGATGGTGGAGATGGAGTTGACTGAGCTTGTCTGCCAAGATTTCAATGTCATTTGGCTCAGTGGGGTTGTCTTCCACTGACTCCAGGTAAGGGTTTGTGTCATTGTCGTCTTCCTCTTCTGGAGTTAGCTCGGAGCTGCGGATGTTTCTGGTCTCTGGTCCCTCCCACTGAACCTTGGATGCACAAGTCCAAGGAGCAGCTTCGGAGTTGGAGATGGTGCCAGATTCATTAAACATGACATGTTGGCTGGAGATAATGGTCCTTCGTTCCAAGTCAAAGAGTTTGTATGCCTGTTGGCCGTAAGTGTATCCAAGTAAGATGCACTTTCGTCCATGTGACTGGAACTTTCCATCTCACTGTTCTTTTGGGATGAGAGCATAGGCAATGCATCCAAAAGGGCGGAATAGAGTCGGATCGACAGATCGCTTGAATAATGCGTGGTATGGGGTATCTCCTTTTAGGGCAGAGGTCGGACTTTGAGCAGAAATGTACACAGCAGTGGATGACGAAATGGTAGTGTATGATTAGGACATAGATCCTAATGCACTAACTAATCAGTTATCTAATTGGTCAACACTTAGACTGATTAGTTGATCATACATATGATCAAGATCTAGATCATACACAGCCTCATATAGATGCTCATCTAGACTCATGACTGATGATGACATCATATCTTATCTATAATGTCATAGTGACTGTGTATGAGTCATACTGAGTCACACTGACTAGGTATGACTGACAGGGCTATACATACAGCCCATTAGCTATGCACAACACAGGTATTGCACAGGTATACACAGGAACGTATTGCCTTAAGGGCTATGCATACTGCCTAACTGCTATGTCATTCTATCTATGGTTATCTAACATAGCCACTATCTTTACATATAAATAGATCGATTAGATAGGGCTATCAGAAGAATAGTGCACAGCACATAACATACAGATTATCCTCCTGTACCTTAATTAGATCACAGATCAATCAAGTCCCCTTTCCTGCTCTTGGCTATACAGCTTAGCCCTTCATCGTTCAACTCCATCAACCTGGACTACACTCTGCATATCTCCGGACTATAGTCCAATACCCTACCGAGCCTCACTCTCTCAAGTCAAGTGAGTCTCACACTTGACAATCCCTTTCGCTATCACTGCGCACCCAGTGGGACATAGCCATTAGCATAACCTATCCCATTAGTGGACATTGCATTGGACCAGAAGGACTTTGGGAGTTTGGAGTCCTTGAGCATGGTGTTTGCTAGGAGGGAAAGGGTTTGATTCATGCACTCGGCGAGTCCGTTTTGTTCTGGAGTGTACGAAGTGGAGGTTTCCGGAATGGTGCCATTGCTCCTGAGTACGTGTTTGAATTCTTTGTTTGTGTACTCGCTCCCCCCGTCGCTCCAGATAAATCGGATGTGTAGGTCCAAGAACTGTTCATGGCTGATTTACGTTCAGAACACTTCTTTTGTATCGGACTTCCAGTAGAGATAGGTGTCAAGGACGCTACTCTTTCATTTTAGGAAGTAAATCCATGGGAATCGGGTGTAGTCATCTACGATTAGGAGTCAGTACCTGTAGCCTTCCCGTGATTGCGGAGTTATCGGACCTCTGATGTCCATGTAGATGACTTCTAGTGGCATGCTGGTACATTTTTCCTCGTGAGGTTTAAAGGGTAGTTTCTTCATCTTTCCGGATGTGCAGGATTCGCAGAATTCCTCCACTCCAGTTATTCCATTGATTCCTTGGAGATGGCCATTTCAGACCATAGTTCAGATGCGCGATGTGGTGATATGACCCAAGCGCCTGTAGAGCACATTTATATTGACAGAGATGAGGCTGGAGTCCGGAATACATTTCAGAGTTATGTTTGTGTGGTATAAGCCATTTTTGTGATGCCTTCTCATGATCGCATTTTGCCCTTTCTTTATGGAGCAAAGGCCGGTTTTTCCCGGAAAGGAGGTGGAGAAACCTAGCTTCGCTAAGTGTGGTATGGAGATAAGGGAAAGCGCGAACTCCAGTATGTGGAGGACTTCACTGAGAGAAACTTTGTACTGCTTTCCTTGTATGGTGCTTTTCACGATGACTGTGCCTATTCTGATGGTGCAGACCATGGAGTTGTCGCTGAATTCAACTAAGTGGGGTGGAGAAAGTATGGAGTAGGTGGAGAACCACCTCCGATGAGGTACCATGTGTGACGTAGCTCCAGAATCGATGATGATTGCAGACTTTGACTCAGATCTGGACGCCAGATAAACTTGGATGCGAGTGTATAAGGCACGTTCTACGGTTTCACTAGTTACATTTGTTTTGTCCGGCGGACCGGATGTCGGAGTCGGAGCTATTTCTGTAATGTTCGCCAAATCCTTGTACTTCTCTTTTAGCTCGGGTGACCACTGACTTCTACTCCTACACTCTTTTGTATTATGTCCAGTCGTCCAGTGGTGCTCACAGTACTTCTCCCTTTTCTTGCGCTCGTTCTTGGTGTTGACGGAGTGCACGGAGTCGAGTTTGGCCCGGAATGCGTCGGGGCTAAGGACATGTTTGTACACTCTAGAGCGGAGTTGTGTGGAGTGACTGATTCTACTAGTGTGTGCTAGCAGGGCTCATAACCTGTCAGAATCTAAGATAGGGGTAGCAATGCCCAACTCAGACCATGCTACCAGAGTAGAGACACAACTGAGGTGAGAGGGAGAAAGTTCAAAGCTAAAATACCTACAGACATGTGCTCGCTAAACTCTGCTTAACTCCAGATCACTCCGGAGTAGAATAGGCGAAAGTAGACGTACTAGAATAGGGAAGATGAAAGGCGCAGCGCCACGAGGTAGGAGTAGCTGGGACGATCTTGGAGATGAATGTGCATGACGATTGACTATACTACGAAAGGATAAAGTAAGTCCGAAAAGGATAAATGACAAAGTGAAGGAAATAACTCTGGAGTTCATCTTCATGAACTCCGAAGTTCTGGAGTTGCGTTTCTGACAGAATAATGAAGAACGGGGATGTTGATGGGGGTATTCCACCTCCTTGAAGCTATCCAAACACTCCATACAACACACAGAGGTCCATGTAAGTACACTGCACAGCGCAGGAGGTGAAAGGTCTGTGCAAGAGGTGGGTGTGACATTGTTGCCAAGATCACTTGAATGACGAAGAACAGAGATGTTGATAGGGGTATCCCACCTCCCTGAAGCTATCCAAACACTTGATACAATGCACAGAGGTTTGTGCAAGTGTACAGTGTGATGCAAGAGGTGGGTGTGATATTGCCAAGATTACTTGAAAGGCAAAGAACAGGGGGATTGATGGGGATATCCTGTCACTCTAAAGCTATCCGAACACTCCATACAATGCACAGAGGTCCACATGGGAGGCAGGTGTGATGTCATTGCTGAGGTCACTTGAATGATGAAGAACAGGGATGTTGATGGCAGGATCCTGCCTCTCTGAAGCTATCTAGATGCTCCATGCAATGCACAGAGGTCCATGTGAGCACACAGCATAGCGCAGAAGGCAGGCATCATCAGCATTGACATTGATGATGAGCAAGAGCAATGGACATGGGAAGTGACGTTGCACAGGCATCTGGTATAAGCACGCTTTGGCAAAGCATGTGCGCTGGTTGCTGGTCATATCCAAGTAAGGGTTATAGAGGGGCTGTCTCCTTACCGTAGTTAAAGGTAGACTTTTCTAAGTCACACTAGATATTTGAGGCAGCGTTTATTGCTGGTGTTGAGGAAATCTGTTTTTTGTGCCTAACAATAAGCAGCGCCACCAACTTCAACCATGTTTAGTAAGACTTCATAATTGAGCAACTTAGGTGTAAATTTCGGAACTCCACAAGTAGCTACAGCTTTGACCCATACACAAGCACACTATTCATGGGCATGTGCTCCTTGTCACTCCCTGCAGTAATATCAAGCACTTCCTGTAATGATGACAACAATCTACCCTCATTCACTCAACACTCAAACACCTTGATGTCCACATTCCAATCTGATGGCCTCGTATTGTGTAACCACATAGCATGTTCAAGCAGCATTGCTGTAGACTGTTACGCAAGTCATATTACTTGAGCAGAGCAGATGACATGAACTTAAATTGGGGAGGACACTCACGAAGAGGTGTGACAACATCCTGAAGAAGGTGACTAGAGTGCAGAGGAGTTTACGAGGGAGTAGCTTATAAACGACACTAGAAGACGAAGAGGTCAACGAGGAGAGACTTGAAGATATACACAGAGAGACGAAGAGGTCATCGAGGAGTAGCTCGAAGACTAACACAGAGAGTTAATGAGGATTGCTAAACAACGACGCGAAGGTTCAAGGAGTTGACGAGTGGGAGCTTGACAATGACAAAGAGGTGCTTGATGACAAAGTCTCAAGTGAGGAGCGACTCAAGCAGAACGAGGTGTATTGCGAAGAATACAGAAGAACAAGAGTGAGAAACTACAATACATGACAGCCAGGTATATATAGTGTGGAATCGGATTGATGGAACACTATAGAACATTATGGAATATGGGGAGACTAAGCCGTTGTGAGAGAAACAACTGTGGAGAAGGCTGTCTATATGAAACAGGAAACAAGTCATAGAAAGAACAAAGGATTCCATACAAGGAATCAAAAATGAGATAAAAGAGGATAGAACGTACTTGAAAGGAAACTTGAAGGGGAAGAGTATGGACCGAAAAGGATAAATGATAGGCTGATAACGAGAAGAGGATAATGAGATGATGTGAAGGAATCAGCCTAAAGATAAGATCAAAGTGTAGCCAATGATAAGAAAAGATATGTGTCGTGGATATGACAGAGAGAACAAGGAAAGAAATTGTAACATAGACGTGGTATAACCTACCAACATTAAGCCAGGATGGGGTAGAAGAAGCAAGTTTCTCATAGTTAGATGTCCATAAATGTTGCTTATCATTTGAAAAGCAGCCTTGAGGGTTTGCAACACTGTCAATACTCTAACAGTGAGCTCTGCTGGGCAGGAATCAAGGATCCCAGTTCTCCACTTTAACACACGTCAGCTCTCCACATCCCATGGCTGATTGAAGAGACAAACTGATCTAGGCAAATGCCACAAAAGCGACTGGGTTGTTGGCACTATGCATAAGATTTAAGGCAAGCACAGAAGTTGTACCTTCTCAAAATTTCTCCACTAACACATCATGGATAGATCTGTCCATAGACATGTTTGAATGCCAACATGCAACATTGTGACAGATGCTTTCCTGCCAATACCTACCTCTTCCATATAGCCTATTCCTCCCAGAGTTGTCATACACTCTTCCATAGCTGAAACTGCCTTTTCTGTGATAAATGCTTTGATGACAGCACTTAGAATTCTCAGTAGTAACTCATCGCACTTGCTTGCAACATTGGCCTTTATCTGCCCCATGATCAAAACCATGCCAAAGATGAGATGCGTCAAGGTACAATAAATGAGACCAGTGGATGCCAATAGTGCTATATCTGCTGCATTATCTTTAAGTAGTTGCTTGCCACCTGAGATTCTCCTTGCTTTCGAGTAGGCAATCACAATCTTGAGACACTTGTACAAGTGACCAGTACCTAGAGTTCTGCATGGGTATGGATACCCACCATGGGTTATGGATACCCTCACTGGTGGGTGTGGGTGTGAGTATGGACTTTATGTACCCACACCCATACCCGTACCTACAGTGTGGGTACAGTAGGTATCACAGCTGTTGAGTCACATGACAGCCTAATTGGGTAGGTCACGGGTCAGTTGTACTTCAGTGTGTATGCTCGCATTTCTTGGGTTGTAGCATCTATGCACAGGTAAGTAACCTCATTTGAGCCTTCAACTGACTCTTTTAGATGATATATACAATGATTGATGAGTTCAATACAGTCTGGCATGGCTGTTTGACTTGGTGAGTCCGTGCTCACCTTACTGACACTTGCTGAAACGACCTCAATCAATAAGATCAACTGCTGAAGGTAAGCCTTCACAAGGCTTTAGAAAGATAGAAACATCTCTGAGGAGATTGAGGGAAAACTTCAAAGTGAACTTGACTGGGGGGCGCCCAGGCAAAACCTTTGGCCTTTATATACTACTCTACTTGTATGTACATGTTGTGACCAGATCTACCAATGAGTCACTAAATATGGTAATATCCTATACCCTATAGATAAGTGTCATAGCAATGCACAGCAATGCATATCACTGATATTAGATACATGAGGTATACATGAGGTTACCTTGTGTAATGCTGTAGTCCATGTGTGATGTGTGTGTAAGGCTGTGGCATAGCCAAGATAGCAGCACAATAAGCATGAGTCATGAGGAATCATGCCCAGTTAAGGTATCGGTGAGTCATGATGGTAACCATGACCAATAGATAAGGCTAATAACAGTAGCAACCATGTGAGTCTGTGAAGAGACAATGTCGTGATAGAAGACGTGTCATAGGTTTGGTGTGAAACACAATAGATAAGACATTGCTGAGATATGAGGCGTGTCATAGATAAGAGTGAAACATGTTTCGTAGGGAATGGAAGTGACTCTAATGTGAGATGGAAGTGTGAGTCATTCCATGAGTCATAGACAAGAGCAACACAGCCAAGATAGAGGCGTGTGCCAATAGATATTGTTGATGTTTTCACGCTATAAGCGTTGATACTACTTACAAGTCACATGACAGTAGTTTATGTAATCTACATCAGCTGTCACTATTTAGTTCGAGCTCAGCATCTGAGTTCTAATAAGACTCTTTACTCTGAACCTCTCAGTTCTAAGCAAGTAATTGCAGCGTATCTATATCTGCGTATTAGCCTCTGGTATGGCCTAGTGCCCTCTACCTTTCAATAGGTTATGAGCCCTGCAGCTTGCTGTTACGCTCGTCTTCAACGCCAAAAGTGTGCGCGTTTTTACGCCTGCTTTTTGAGCGAAGTATGCCACCTCTTGCGCGTTTTTCACGTCGAGATGTTGTGCGGAAATATACCTATCTCTCGTGTGCATTTTTACGCCCTTGATGATGTTGCTAGCAAAACCCTATGGGGTTGCTATGCTGGTAGAAGTCAGAGGCTCTGACTGCGCGTTTCATTCTCTTTACTGAACGTTACTGACGCATCATCCTCTAGACAATCTTACTTGCGCTTTACCTCGCATCAACCTCATTCTACCAACAATGTCGACCTCTGCTAACAAGATCTCCGTCTTCAACTCGATCCCCACTCTTGCCGGTCCAAACTACCTAACCTGGCGCCCCAAGATGCGCGCCTACCTTCAGTCCGTTGGACTTTTCGGCGTCTGCATCAAGCCAGACCCACTTAAGGAGGGATTTGAAGAGAAGAACCAGATGGCGATCGGCAACATCGTTTTGAAACTCGACTCGGCCCTTTCTCGAAAATGGGAGAGCAACCAGAGCACCAAGGACATCTGGGATGGCCTCGAGGAGGCTTACTCTAAGCCTACCATCGCCACCGTCTATACCGAATTCAAAGCGCTTATGGACACCGTCATTCCTGACAAATCTCATCCCGCTACCTCCTTCGCTAAAATCAACGCCCACTTCACCCGCCTTGCCGAATTCTTATACCCCGTCGACGAACGCATCCAGGTGATGATAACCATGTCTAAGCTACCGCCCTATATGGATACCCTCGCTCAGCTGATGAACATGGAGTCACAACGTTCCTCTCAAGAGGAAACGAAGATCACCATTAAAAAGGTTAAAAAGCCTGTGCCCTCGTCATCTCGCGGCTCAGTGGCTGCCGAAGAAGAAGAGGAAGAGATCGTTGAATCATCGCTCCAACCTGGAGCTCTTTTCGTTACCATGGCCAAGCTCGAAGAATCCGCCATCCTAGCATGGCAGCAACATTCCGCCTGCGGCAAGACCTCCCGTGCGCCGGCCGCACACAAAATAACGGCAATTAAGTGTAAGCAGGGAGACCCTAACTTCTCCCAGCAGCAGCAACAGCCGGGAACGTCGTCCGCTCCCAAGGACAAAGGGAAAAACAAGCAGTCCCAGCCTCAGGAGAGTGGCTCCTCCTCGGAGCAAAAGAACACTCACCGGGGCAACCGCTCCAAACGAGGGAAAGCCCGTCAGCAGGCACGTGCTATTCAGTACGCAAATTCTGGCGAGGCCTCGTTTGCCTTCACTTCGACATTTCCCGCCTACGTTCCGCAACCGCCGCCACCATCCTATCCCATGCCCGACCCGCGCATCCTTGCCCACACTCCGGGCGCATCTCATTATGGACCTCCCGCCTTTCCCCAAACGAAGCGATCGATTAATCTCACTCATCGGATCGGTGTCACCCCGATGCAACAAACAGTTCGCAACCTCAACCGGGTTGCCAACGCCGACCTCAATCTCTCGGGACCCCCACTCAAGCGTCTCCATCTGATGGAACGCATTGACACCTTGACGCCTGTGGCGTCTATAGAAGAGCTCCCAGACCTCGAGGATGAGGAAATAGAAATATTCCCGAATATCCCGTATGTTCCGTCGGAGGTTTCTCTGCTCACTCCACCCTGCCTTTCGCCCCAAGCGGTTCTTACACCGCTCGCTCCGTCTCCTCGCGCCCCTCGTGTGTGCTTGCCTTCATTGATGGCTGCTGCTGCCGCGCCATCTATTCCTGATCGGGTTAGATGCGTCTTTGACCGTCTTCCGTCCACCCTGGATAGTGATACTGTTTCGCTAGGGGAGGATAATGAAGAAGAGGACCTTCCGGTCCATTTCAATGTTCCATTCGAACAAGATCCGCTCACCACATTCTATGATGAATATTTGCGCGATGAACGCGAAGAAGAACTCTTTGATGAGTTTTTCGATTTTGAGGCTGACCCAAGGTCTGTCCCTAATTTCTCGCAACTGTTGATTGACGCTCATCTGATTTCACAGTTGGATGTAGATAGATTATTTGCAATGTCATCTACAGTAGATAGCGATGATTGGGACAATGAATCGTGTTCGTCTTCTTCATGTAGCGAATCAGCACCTGAGTCAAAGCCATGTGAACAATGTTTGGCAGCGTCTGAGATATCTGATGATATGTGGCTCCTTGATTCAGGAGCATCAGCACATTTCACATATCAGTTCGAAGACTTCGTCGAATATGTTCCTTATAAGAAGCCCAAAATCGTTCACACAGCAAACGGACCTGCCAACATTGTTGGTGAAGGTACCGTAATTATCAATTGGAAAGGATCGTTAGTGTGTTTATCGCCTATGATCTATATGCCTACTACAAATGTTAAACTTGTCTCCATGGGCACTTTGCTCAAAGATAAGCATTTAGTAGTGCAAAATCGTGAAGGATTCATCGCTTTTTGGCATAAACTTCACAGAAAAACACTTGTGGAATTCCATTCACATCCTGGATCTACTTTGTATTTTGTCTGCGCACCCACAGTCAGAGCGAAGTCAAACATAAACTTACAATCTATTGATTATGACTTACTCCATCGCCAACTTGGTCATCCCTCTAAGGAAGTAATTCGCGCTGGCAAGAAACATTTGAAAGATTTTCCTGCGGTAGAAATACCTGCGGAAGAGTGCGTTTGTCCTGGTTGCCAACTAGGCAAACAATCTAATCACTCTTTCCCTCACACACAAAGACGCGCTGAAAAGCCATTTGAACTGATACATTCAGATCTTAAGTCTTTTGAGGTTGAATCATACCATAAGAGCAAATATATTATTGTTTTCTACGACGATTTTACGTCTATGTCTTGGTTAACAGTGTTGCGCACCAAAGATGGAGCGATTCACGCCACCAGACAATTTATCAAATATGTCCAGACACAGTACAAAGCCGAAATCAAAGGCTGGATGTCCGATGCTGGAGGAGAATACAAATCTAAAGCTTTTGATGAAATGCTTCGTAATGAAGGTATTCACATATATCAAAGCGCTCCACACACACCCCAGCAAAACGGACGAGCCGAAA
>JBBPUC010000052.1:0-73780 GCA_038094375.1 Tubosaeta aff. heterosetosa
CTACGCTGACACCAGGATATGGCGATTGTATGTTCCAACCTTTCCTCAGTGTAAATGGACCCTGAGATGGTTGGTAGTCCAGAAAAACTTTGTCCTAGTCGTTCGCGCCGTAGAGCTTGCACTTGGCATCCCAGTTTTCGGCATGCCATTGAATGATTCTATTTCGTCGGCCAATTTTACTGCTGCTCTTCGTGACGTGTCCCTCACATCTTTGTTCAATGCCCAAGTTGCAGCAGCAGTCAAGGAAGCCATCCCTATTCTCCTTGACATTAGTGTCCAGTTCGATCTACAAGCCGCGTTTACATCGTCTTCGTTTAAATCCTCTCGATCTCCGTTGGTCACCAAGTAAGTTTTCCTGCTCGTGCTATGCATATCGTATACCTGATGCCTTCCAAAGTTTCATGGATATCAACTGGCAGTACGACCATCCGGCCAACCCGGCATACGCCGCGATTGGACCCCAGGGATACGATAATCATTTGTACTACGCGTAAGTCGGATACGTCTCTTATGTGTCTGCTTACTCAATCGCCCAAGGGATGGGGTAATACCAACTACATGTTGTTCCTTTGGGACTTGACTCATATCGTCTTGCAGGGCGTCGCCGCTGCGAACCCCGACGCCTACCTGAAGAGCATATGCAGTAAGTTAACTTGTGTAGCGTTTCTGCAACATAGATTCACCCCTCGACACCGTCAGACTTGCGGCGCGTCCAGGCCGATGCCGCCCTTGGCAACACGCCTCTTTGGTTCGGTGAATGGGGGCTTTTCACGCAATTCAACGCTACGAACGAGTTCCTTTATAAGTGGGCAGACGCTCAAAAATGGGCGTACAGCAAAGGTGCCGGATGGATTGTAAGAATGCATTTTTTTTTTCGGTCAAGATCATTTCATCTGATTAGAGTCAGTATTGGAACTTTAGGACTGAGATTTCACCTTTAACAGACGGCGGTGCTTTGGCTCGCCTAGGGTATGTACCCCAGTGCGACCGAGTTGCTTGACTAATCTCTCACCAGCTCCTACCTGGAGGGTGCTCGGCTGGGATTCTTCACAGAAGACCCCGCTGCTTACAATGACCCCAATGTATGTGCGCCCTATATCAATAGCACGAAGAGTGCGACAGCATGAGTCCGCATAACGCATCCAGTCGCTGGTCGGTCGCATTGTACCCACACGCCGATTGATCCCTTGCAAATGTCTACACTTCCACACCCTCGGTTTTCCTGTGCTCGTTGATTCATTTACTCATACCTTGTCGGGTTAGCGCGTGTCGTACCCCGATCTTGTCTCATATGTACTAGTGATTTCGGAAAGCGGTAAAACACAACGCCTCGAGTACGTACCTTTTATCGAAACTTGACAAACTGGCATGGTGTGATTACAAGTGTTCACGAAGGCGCATATTTACACAAGGTCCCTGAAAGGATGTACAGTGCGAATGGCCCGGAAGATGTGTAATCCAAGAATTGAGAAGACAAACTTCCAGATCATGGGATGCAGCGGCAGAACAACGATAGAAGCGTTCGTGCACGCACCTTCAGCCTTGTGATCCAGAGCAGGAATTTCGGAATGGATTGATCATCGTGAGCAATACACTATGATGGACTCACCATCGCTTTGAGACAGCGTGCATTCGACAACGCATAGAATATCAAAGCAGCTTCAAGTCTGTATAAGCGAACGGATCCTGTACTTACTACCTGATTCCAAAGCTTGGATGGGAATTCACAGAGGATCACTTTTGAAGCACAAATTGGACGAATCGGAATGCATCAGACGCTGGGACCTAGCATCAGCGTCATAAGTTCGACCCTTTGGACAGACTCGTCGAGCTCTGAATGGTTCGGAATGACACCGCATGCTATGGATACTGCAATGCGTACGTTTTCCGAGTCAGCAAGAAATACAAGTATAATAAATCATGTTACTACCAAGGAGAGAATACAACTGGTTGGTATGCAATAATCGTCAACGGTATGACACGAGATTGCCAATTACGAAGATCCCAATCGCCCCATCGCGTTGAGCCACCTCTTGGCGTGCCATGGGTAGAGCTTACTTGGCCAAGTCCATTACGACATGCGTGTTCCCGGGCAAGTTTGAATAAAAGAGTAAATCCAAACGTCCATGCTTATTACGTGCCGCATGCAAGGATGGCAGCCAAGTCCTTCTCGCCTGCTGCGGACAGTTGCCGCGAGCGCGCTTTAAGCCGCACTGAGTAATAACACACACGGTCAGACGTAAAAGAAGATGAGAAAAAAAACGCGACGCACGATTACGGTCCAGACTCAGGAGAACAACCTTGACAGCATTGTTTGTATCCCGTACACACGCGCCGGCCTTGAGCAGTGCAGATCTATCAATCCAATGCTCGTCTTGCCAGATCGCAGCCTTGAGAATGAGATCGTCCATGCATCGTTCCCGAGATTCCTCATCGGAGAATTCGACTTGCTCAGTTCGGACGTTGAGCGATGTAAGATAGTTGCCCTTGGATGTCTGGACTTTGAGTGACGTCGCGTGAGATCGGATGTGAGAGGTAATGTAACCGACTGCCTCCTGCGCAGCCTCGCCTAGCTGGGACGTGTTGGCGGAGAGTCCGTCAAGCTCCATGATGACGGGAACAGGAATGACGACGGTCCATCGAAGTGATTCAATGATTGAGGCAACGATAGACAGTGATGACAAGAGAATGTTGGTGTCGAGGACCAGGATGCTGTAACCAGGAACAACGTTCAACGTCGGGGTAGATGCGGTAGGCCGGCGCGAACGATGTTTCGAACGCTGGTGTGAAGAGGGAGACGGTAGCCGTTGAGCAGAGGCAAGCAAAGAACGCAGGTATCGCCGTCGTGCCTAGAAGCGATTCAGCCAACGCCGATAACAGAGTGAATCCTCCTTACCTTGAGCGCCTTCACCTCTTCCGAATCCTCTTCGTCATCCTCACTTTCCGAGGTCCCATCCTCTGCATCAGCGACGTCAATGTCCATGGCGTCATCTGTCCATCTTCGCCCTCTGCGACGAAGCTCCTCCTGCTCACGCTCGCGACGATCCTCATCTCTCCATCTCCGCACTTTCGCCTCCAACACACCATCTACTTTCCATTCGCGTGTCCCTTCTACCCACGTGAGACCATCGACGAGCTCCGCCAAGTTGACTGCGCTACGTGCAATCCTCGTCCATCGCCGCCCAGTCTCATTCTTCAACTCATTATTGCGTTCGTCCTCGTCCTCGTCTTCAATGATGCCATCGGTCAACTGGACTCCTTCTTCAACATCCAGGACTTCAATCTCCGCACGGCGATCCTCTCCGCTCTTCCAGTACCCACGCTCAAACACTTTGCGACCAACCCATTCCATTCCGCGCATGCACCAGTCCTCTGGGAGAGCCGGAGCACAGCCACTAGTAAGCATCGCCCAGCGCTCCGTGCTTGTGGGAGCAGGAACGCGCAGCCCCTGGGAGCTGCGTATATTCTTGGGTATTGAGGTGAAAAAGGACGCCAAGTCTTCCCACGGAATATATCGTTCTAAAATGGCCAGAGATTCAGAATGTTTGCTGACAGTAGCCAAAAAGGTAAGAAACACGGTCAGGTATGGATTGAGAGTAGACTTTGCAAAAGGTGAGGCCTTGCGCGTCGGATGGCGAAGGACGAGGGAAAGCATTGAAAATGCCACTTGCAGTGCACATCTGAACGTCTGTGAGAGTTCAAGGGACAGCGGACTATCCGATAGCATGGGGGAGGTCTGAACTTGAAAAGGATCCGATTTCAATCCGTCGTCGTCAATGTCCATCCGCTTTTCTTCCGCGTCTTCCTCGGGTTGGACAGCCGCACATCGCTTCGCAAAAACACGGAAAGGAGTGTTTGATGCGGCGTCGCGACTGCCTGCGCCACCCATCCGGCGCAAGACACCGCCGGGTCGGCCATATTCCAGTATGGCACCAATGTTAGTTACCGCCATCATGATCCACTCGCGTTCTTCGGCACCCTCAATCTCAAGGCGCTCAAGGAAGCGGGAAAGTGTGGGAGTAAAGTCATCGAGTTGAATGTTGGTGAACAACATTCCGTGAAGGAGAACAAATAGTTCAGGAACTGTCGCATCTGGCTGAGATCTCCGGGATTGAGCTGTCGACGACCATATAGCAAGGATAGATTCGCGTGATGTTGAGAACGGGTGGATAGTGGTCATACTAAGCAAAAGAGTCAGCGTCCGCAAGGCGGAAAAACGTGGACGTACCTCTTTACAAAGTGGTAGACTGCCCGCAGCTCCTCGTCGTCTACCTCGCGGCTAAGGAGTCCGAGATGGTGATGAAGTTTCCCTGCACCAGGAGTATCCGCAACACCCTGAGCATACCACTCTTTAGCGATACATCGCCAACGTTCCTTTTCAGGCTCGACCACCATTAAGCGCGCTGCAACGATACCGACACTCGGAGTAGGCGAGCCGTCGATCCGAGCTGCGGGTCGATCGGAGGAGGATCTCACACTGATGAGCGACTTGCTCTTATGAGCGTCAGTGGCATCGTCAGCGGACGCCGCATTTGCCTGCGAAACTGCGTCAGCCGTGAGGGCAGCACCCGAAAGCTGGTTGCTCGTGATCATTGCGGCAACGGCCATGCGATATCGGGCGAGGTCGCCGAGGGCCTCAAGCCAACCGGAACGGAAGGACTTGAGACTGGGTTCCTCTAATAGGCCCGTGTAAAAGGTGTAAGCAAAATAGATGAAATCTTGCAGATGTTCGAGTGCGAGAGGAGAAGAAAAAGAAGCACGGCGGAGGGCCTCGAGGAGTTTGTGGAAGGCGTGTGTCCAGAGTCTGATGATAATATTATACTTGGTGGGAATGACGCGCAACGAGGCAGGGATGGAAGGGGCCAGCGATATTTCCATCATGTTGTGCATCATATCCGCTAGTCTGGAGAAAGACGGGTAAGGACGAGTAGTGATGACGACGCCAAGCGAGTAACTAACCGTTTATGGTCGGATATCAGTTTGAGCCACTTTTGCTGTTCGAGTTCTTCATCAGAGACATCGCGAGCACGCGGATGCAAGAGGACACGGGAGTCCTCGGGGTTATCGTCTGTGTCCTCTGAGAGAATTTTTGCCTCCAAAGCAGAGATGCTGCGATAGAGTTTCTTGAGTTGTACGGCAAATGCGTTGTTTCCGGGTTCCTCGCGTGGTTTTCCGTCAAAGAGTGCGGAAGATGCGGAAGAATTGTCTGTTGTTCCTGAAGAGAAAGTGAAGGTAGAAGACGCTACGGAATGGGCGTAAGAGGATGTCGAAGAGGCGGACACATGATCTGCGGTGCATTTCTGGGCAGCAGTGAGTTTTTGGCCGTTGGATGGTCTGGCGAGGACAGAGAAGCGGACGGGGTCGTCCTTGCGGTGGTCGAAAAGACGCTGGTGTGAAGGAGGATCACGGGAAGCGGGATTGCGGGGCAGGTAGGAGCTGCTGGTTGCGTCTGAGGCGGGCTCTGGTTCGTGCGTGCGTCTGAGGGGTATCGGGTCTGTATCTGGGTTGTACAGTTTGGTGTGTTCCTTTGGCTGCTGCGCAGGCCGGGAGGGGGGCGATATCTTGAGACGACGGGAAAAGTCGTCTGGATCAGCCTCTGCACGGGGAGTGGGATTGTGTTTGCGTGGTGAGGTAGATGGCTGCTGGTGTGTGTTTCTGTCCGTCCGCCGGGTCGCACTGTGTCTGGTCAGGGTGGAGATGAGGAGGAGCATGTTCGGGTGCTCACGTTGCGTTTCTGCGCTGAAAAGCAATCATGCGCTCTGCAATGTCGGTTGGCTGGGCAGGTTCTCTGCGCCTGCTGGGTGGTTTGGGCGAGTCCATGATGGATCGAGTTCAACGGACGAGTCTGCGCATTTTGGGAGCATCCGCAGTCGACTCTGCTGCGCCGATCGAGATCATTCCATTTTTGGTATACACTACATTGTAATTAAACACGTGACCTTCGCTTCACCACGCGTGATGTCCGCCACTGACGAGAATGCTGCCAGCCAATCAGCGTCGTCGATTTAGGCAGATCAAGAAACACCCACTCGCTGCCGGTGCAGAAACTCGACGCGTCCGACGCAAGCCAAGCAACGACGCCCCGCATCTCGTCAGGGCGCCCAATCCGTCCAAGCGGGTTCAGCTTGGACCACTTGCCCAGCAGCTCTGGCTGCGTGTCGAGGTATGCCGCAGTCATCCTGCGCACAGTCAGCCACTGCATTGCCACAATCTGGCCACCTACTGTGTGTAAATATGACCGGGGGAGAGCGTGTTGACGCGTATATGTTTCTCCCCGAGCTCACACGCCATGCTGCGTGCCATCTGCAGCACCGCTGACTTGGACGTGTTGTAAGACACCCACGCGTGGTCCTGCGCCTCCTCAGCACCCGTATCGCCCATCGCCATCGCTGCTCACCTTGTTCGTGATGCTGCCAGACATTGACGCAATCAGGATAATGCTTCCGCCACGTCCAAATCGCGCCATTTGACGACCGGCTGCTTGCGCGGTGAACAGCACCCCCGTCGTGTTCACCTCCAACACCTGCACATCCGATCAATCGTATGTTAGTCATCCATTTCCACATGGCACTGCTCACCTCTCTGAACACCTCCGCGGGGTACTCCAGGCAATCGATGTGTTCCTTCAAGATCCCCGCAGCCGCAACACAAAAGTCGAATCGCCCTTCCTTGTCCCCGATCTCCTTCGTCTTCTCCCAAAGCACCGTTTGATCTCTCACATCGGCGCTAAAGTACTCCAACCTCGCCCCGTTTCCCAATCGGCTGACATAGTCTCGAGACGCCTTGAACTCGTCCGAGGGCTCCTTTGGCAGATCAAAGCAGTACACCACTCGTGCACCCGCCTCAGCAAGTGCGATCGCCGCCTCGAGCCCGAGGCCCCTGTTACCCCCAGACACGAGTCCAACGCGATCCGTGAGTGCAAATTCGTCAAAAATCTTGGGGCGAGGTGCGAATGTAGGATCGTCCTTTGCTCTCAGCGCCGCGTCGATCCCCAACGGCGCAAGAGGCGATACCGATTGCACTTTGCTGTCATCCATAATGTGAGATGCAGCTATGACGACCAGTCACATCGACTCACCTCGATGCCATTGTGGATGATCACTTTAGTTGAGAGCGATTGATCGATTTAGCTCGCTTACGCACTAACTCCTATACCAAAGTGGGTGAGGTGTGCTTGCCCAGCAGTGACCAAGCCCCTCGTTCGTTCCAGGCACATGAAAAAGGGTTGGGAATGCCAAGTTTTCAATCATGGTAATTTATCCTTGCTGGTACGTTTCGGGCGAGGTACGTTCCTTCCGATCACGCACCTGGCGTTGGTCCAGCTAATGATCATGAGTTTATAACACCGTATTTCTTATGCGTTGACCGAGGCCGATATGGTCTCAGATCTCCGAGAACTGGCTCGCGGGGTCAAACACGGTGGAAACCGCACAGTTCGGCGAAGACACAAGTCTCTTACCTGCAACGATATCATAGTGCCAGTCTGGGCTATTGACTGCGGATATCGCATGTCTATTTTGATGCTCCTATCTGATCATTTAGACATCTTGGAATCATGACATTCGCTCCCTCGAAGTGCCGTCATTGTGTACCGCTGGGGCCATCGCCGAACATGTCCGATATATGTCTCGGGACCGTGATTGGCTGCGCTGTTGCTAGAGGCCCTGATAAGCCGCGCGTATCGGAAGAAGCAGGCAGGCGAGTCGGCAGCTCGCCATTCGCTCCGGCCAAGCGTTGACACGAGATGATCCGGCCCACTGAGCCAGGGATTCATCTGAGGGTCGTTTCGACGGGTCACAGGCGGCGATGAGGAGTCCTTTCCTTCCTGAACTAGTGTGGTGCTCCTGGTGCACGGATCTTTCTACTGATTGTTTCCAGGGCGTTTGGAGGTGGCGATGGATGTTCCTGGCGCTGATGAAGTAACCCTGCCTAATTCCGTAATGACAGTAGGGTCGTCGTTTGATTCTGAAAGGGAGCCATCATAGAATATGTGCTTGCGGTAGGTATGATCGAGTGTGTTCACAAACCGCGAGGAATGCTCAGGTACAACATAACAGAAAGTCAGGCCGTCCTAGCAATCGCCTGGTCCAATTGTGCTAGCTAATATCGTGTCTTCCGGATATTACAATTAGTGTGTCAACCAGTCAAATCTCTACCAAATTGGAATCATACGAATGCATCATGTGACCACACGATCGCGACGTTCCATGCCTCTACCCTCCATTGGAATGGCCTTGCCATAAGCCGTATGATTTTCCAGGTGTCGTTTGCCACAGCCGGATGGTGCCTGCGTCATGTCAACTCTTTTTGTGAAATACGGACATATTGAACCTCACCATCCTCTACAAAGACAAATGGATTATAAATGTTAACGTGATGGTCATGGAAAGGTTGATGACACGCACCACTACCACTTGCGTACACTTCGCCGTCCGGGCTGAATTCGACACAATGCACTGGGCCATGGTGACCTTTCAAAACCTCCCTTTCTTCGCCGTCCATCCCATGTACTCGAACCCACTCATCGCCAAGATTTCCAGTGACGAAACGATCTTGGAGGATGGGATGCACGGAAGCAGATGACGGCGAATAAGGGAGGGTCAGACTATGGGTGGGTGCAGTGCTTGGCAAGGCAGGTATAAACGCCACTGTTTCCCCAGACGTGACGACGAGTCGCTTTGTCTGCACAGAGAGTTCCATGGACGTGATAGGGTTCGGGAAGGCAAGCGAGGTGGTCAGCTTCCGAGTCCGTAGGTCCCACCATCTGAGAGACTATGAATACAAGTGGGGACCAAACTAGGCAAAAACACACTTTATGATACCGTCTTCGCCAGCCGACACACCAGTGTGTTCGCCGACCCAGACGACGCTCTTTACCGTTTTTTCATGCGGAGTCGTGCCAGGATCACCGAGGAGATCCGCTTCTGCATCTGGGCGGGCTAGATCAAAGATGCGGACCTTTTTTTCCTGGCCACCAGTTAAAATGTGAGAGCAAGTCCTAGAAATAGCGACTGTTCGAACGATGTGGTTATGGGGGAAAGAGTGGAGTGCTTCTCCGGAGAAGGTGTCCCAGATCTTGCTATCAAAGGTAAAAATAAGGGTTCTGGCACGTCCATCTGACGGAGATCGCTCACGCGGTGAAATCAGCACTGCCAGATACGGCTCTTGAGCCATCTGGAGAGAGCTTGGTGCACCAGACGGCGCCTTTGTGGCCCAGAAATGTGCCGATCCAATCACCGGTCCACTCTCTGAGCATGGGGTTTCCGTCCTTGCAGCTTGAGACTAGCAGGTAGGTGTTGTCTTCGAGGATCGGGGAAAAGGAGAGATGGGTTACTGGGCGTGTGTGGCCAGGGGCGACCAGGGGAACAGCCTTTGGCTGGGTGGTCATTAGTCGTCGTCAAAAGATGAAAAGAGGATGAGGTGGTATTACAATGTGGTGTTGAGCAACAAGAACGAGCACGTGATTACAAGCCTGCTACTTAGACTCACGGCTCACACGGACTGTCAGGGCCAATGCCAGGGTCTGACAGCACCGTTGACTGATTATCATATGTCGCTCCAGTTTTGGCTGTGGTCCCTTTTCGTCAAAGCCATCCCGGATGGCGTGCTTGCCTCCCATGCAGGTAGGATAAGTACACTTTGCTCGGAGGGGCTCAACACTCAGTCCTCCTCATGGCCTCCGTCGCAAAGCGTGCCGGCAAGAGGATAATAGCCTACCCCGAAGATGGCGTACCCGTTGTTTCCACCACGGCCTATATCAGGGGCCACCTCAAGGAACCCAAGCGAGCTGTCAGCAGCGCTCCCGTACTGCCGTTCACTTGATGATTAACGTATCCGTCCAGATAGCCAGTTACCTTGCTAGCCTGTTCCCCATCTTTGGCTGGATCACCCGTTATAGTATGTCCGATGCAGCCTCCCATCCTACCCCTCACCGCTGGCTCTGTAGATTTCGGGTGGCTGACAGGCGACCTCATCGCCGGTCTGACCGTCGGTATGGTAGTCGTCCCCCAGGGGATGTCTTATGCCCAGGTAGACATCCATCGCCTCCCTCTCCTTGCCGTCTCCCTCAACCTTGCGCTTCCAGCTGGCAACCCTCCCCCCTCAATATGGCTTGTATTCTTCATTCGTCGGTGTTTTGACATACTGCGTACGCACTCTCCTTTAATCGTTGGACCATGCGCTCAACTCTTCCAGTTCTTTGCTACGTCAAAGGACGTGTCCATCGGACCGGTTGCCGTAATGTCCATTACTACTGCTCAAATTATCGCCGACGTCGATTCCAAATACCGTAACGAATGGTCAGCGCCGGTAATAGCGACTGCCCTTGCGTTCATGTGCGGTTTCATTGTCCTCGCAATTGGGCTACTCAGGGTTGGGTGGATCGTCGAGTTCATTCCTGCCCCCGCCGTCAGTGGTTTCATGACAGGCTCGGCCATCAACATTGTTGCAACCCAACTTCCTGGTCTGATGGGCATCACTGGTTTCAAGTGAGCCGTCCGTTCTTGATCGGCCTTTGTTCTTTATATCTCTTGATAGCACGAGAGCTGCCCCCTACGAAGTCATCATCAACACTCTAAAGGGCTTGCCGAATACCAAACTTGATGCCGCATGGGGCTTAACGGGCCTAGTCGCACTCTATGCTATTCGTATGGCTTGCAAACGGCTTGAGCGGCGTTTCCCCCGGACTGGTGAGGCGCACATAGCTGCTCTCCATCCTGACTCGATAACTGACGTAGATGTCTTAGGTCGGCTATTCTTCTTTATCATGGTAGCTAGGAATGCATTGGTTATATTGATATTGACCATCGCCGCATGGTTATACTGCCGCCACCGCAAGACCGCGCATGGATACCCGATCAAAATTCTTCAAACTGTTCCCAGGGGCTTCCAGCATGTTGGCCCCGTTCACATTGATTCACAGTTGGTACAGGCGCTTGGCCCTCACATCCCCGTCGCCACTATCATCCTATTGTTGGAGCACATTGCCATCGCAAAGTGTATGTCTAAACGCTTTGCGCAAGACAATCACTTATACTTTTTTACCAAGCGTTTGGACGAGTGAACAATTATAAAATCAACCCCAACCAAGAGTTGATTGCGATAGGTGTTACAAACACCGTTGGGAGCGTCTTCCACGCCTACCCTGCAACTGGATCATTTTCCCGTTCGGCACTCCAATCCAAGTCGGGTGTCCGCACTCCTGCTAGCGGCATTGCAGCAGCTATTGTAGTCATTGTTGCGCTCTACGGCCTCACACCTGCTTTCTACTGGATCCCGACTGCCGCCCTTTCGGCAGTTATCATTCATGCTGTCGCTGATCTCGTGGCGTCACCCGCTCAGATTTACAGATACTGGCGCATATCGCCTTTGGAGTTTCTTATCTGGCTTGCAGCTGTAGTGGTGACTATTTTCTCCACCATCGAAGATGGTATCTATACCTCGATCAGTGCATCGCTAGCTCTTCTACTCCTCCGGATCGCACATCCGCGTGGTTATTTCCTGGGCAAAGCCACCCTCACGAATCCTCGAGATGTCAGTGAAAGCCGTGAAGTTTTCCTCCCCCTCCGCCCCGATGGCGCGATAAACCCTGGGCTCAGGGTTACACCCCCAGCGCCTGGTATCATCATCTATCGCTTTGAGGAAAGCATGCTCTACCCCAATTGCTCGCTTGTCAATTCCGCGATTGTAGACTGCGTGAAGGCCAACACACGTCGTGGCATCGATGTTGGCGCGATTAGAGTTCAAGACCGTGCTTGGAATGACCCTGGCCCTGCTTCTGGTGGAGCTGAGGCTGCTCGGGCGGAGAACGAAGCTAAACCGAAGCTTCGTGCGATCATTTTCGATTGCTCTCCAGTGTAAGCTTGTTGGCACTCCAAATCAACCATGACGTTTTATCAACGTGGATTTTATCAGGTCGCAAATCGATACTACGTCTGTACAAGCACTGATCGATACTCGCAATGAGGTCGAACGGTGGGTCGGTGGGCCTGTAGAGGTCAGCACAATCTTCTATTCTACGGACCCGCACCATTTCCTGAACACTTTTTTTAGTTCCATTTTGCCTCGGTTGTTTCTCTGTGGCTACAACGAGCACTTATCGCCGGTGGTTTTGGCATTGGCACATCAGACATACCCAGCGAGGTTGCACCCGTTGTCACCTATTACGATGAACGCCAGGCTTCTTGGAAGACATTTTCGGAGGCCGCGCGGACAGATTTGGAAGCACACCAAACCTCTCTGCCTCGGGTGGGAGGAGAAGTCTCCGAAAATGCGCCGCTCTTGACGACTGCCACGCCGTTCTTCCACATTGACTTGATTGCCGCGTTGCGGGCTGCAGAACTCAACTCGGGGCAGCAGTTGTCCCGCCATGATACATCGGACACCAAGCAGCCCGTTTAAATCGTCGCTTCGTAGACGTTATTGCTGTGCTTTCTGTCTGGTAATTGTAGATAACCTTCGTAGGACTAAATTGTGAAATAAACGCCAAATTCGGTATGACGTGATTGGCATGTTACGGCTTTCAACCTAAAGTTATTGACGCACTCAAATAATAGTTGTCCGGTCAAGACTCTATGCTCTCCCAAAGACACGAACAACGTCGTACTCTGTAGCCCTGACCCATTTCGCTGGGCATAACAGGTGGCTGCCCGGTCTAAAATCTGACGTGATTAGCATGTTACGGCCTTCAACAGGCTTGTCTCTGGGATTAATTCAGTATCTTGGCCTTGTGTGCTACTCTCAAACCTGAGACACTCCTGTGCGCTCAGTTCTGCCACACTTGTGATCCCCTGTCTGATAACATAACGGTTGTATCCCCCCTATTTTGAGTCCGCACTGTGTCCTCGGTCTGATGCTCTGGCCTGCGTAGAAGCAGAGATACACTGCATGGAAGAAAAAAAACCCGCATGGAGGAAGAGAATGTCCGTGTGGAAACCCACGTAAAAAAAGAAGATATCCATCAGCAAATCGTGCCAAAAATTTACCTGTTTTCTGCCATCCGAAGTTCTTTCCATCACATTCATCCGAGATGCACAAGAGTGAACGCAAATGCCGTCTGTCTTGGGTCTCCTACGTCTGTCGTGATTGATGCCACAGTTGCCTGATTCTTTGGATCTACCACCTCAACACATCGCTACGCTCAACGAAGGAGCTGCTGCTCAGAACTGGTATTGTTGAAATATCATGCGCCCGCTCCTCTGACCCTCGACTCTCTCCAGCGGTCGTGTCTCCCAAAAATATTGCAGAAAAATCCAAAGTGCATTCAAGAACTCCGTTTGGACACTTCCGTTGCTCCGTTGCACTGTGCGTCTCGAGAAGTTGGAGATTCAAGAGTTTCGGCAACGTGAAGCTTCTAAACAGTCTATGAATACTAATGGGAACAAACCTTCTCGAGCCCGCACATTGAAGCCTCTCATTAGCCATTTACTACCAGAGCAGATTAGGGGTCTCGTGTTGATTTACCCTCTGGGATGGATGCGGTCGAGTTCCCGACCGTCCTACAACTCGTATATGTTCTCCCCAGTGTCCGTTAATCTCTCCCTAGTGGCAGCCACGACATTTGTTTCAAACGCGATCTATCCCACCTCACCCTGTCCGTTGTGTTCCTTGGGACGAACACTTTGACAAGGCGCGCCTTGAACGATTGACCACCACTGAGCGCCGTGATCATTTTGATTGAATTTCACAAGGCATTGCGCCATTGAATAAGATGGAATCAGTCTCCTGTCGTATGTACATGCAGCGCGTGTTTGACACAAGAAGGCGGAGAAATCTCGAACCTTTAAGACTTTCCATCTCCGTTTGAATTGTCTACTTGCCAGAGTGACCAGTGTACATCCATACTGACTGGCCAAATGTGGGTTCAGGAACTTCTGGATGGCCACCCGGATCACATTCGCAATGAGCTAGGCGTCCGAAGGCACGTTTTCAGACATCTCGTCAACGAGCTTCGTTCCCAAGGATTAATTGACTGGAGGGATATTACGCTGGAAGAACAACTTGCCATCTTCTTGTACACCTGTGTAACTGGCCTAACATGCAGGCGTGTTGGCGAGCGCTTTCAGCGATCCAACAACACGATATCAAAGTGAGGTTGTGTTTTATCCTTTCCATTGGGATATTCTGACGTTACTAGGTGTTTCCGCCTCGTGCTAGATACCTTCTCATCTACAAGAATGTATACAAAATACGTCAAATTACCCCGTTCTGATTCCCCTGTACCTGCTTGCATTCTTTATGATTCTATGGTATACCCCTTCTTCAAGGATGCCATCGGTGCCATTGATGGAGCTCATATCGCATGCATACCATCTGCAGCCGAACGGAGCGCAAACCGCAATCGGAAAGGATTTCATTCACAGAACTGTCTTTTTGCTTGTAACTTTGATCTCGAGTTCACGTATGTTTTGAGTGGGTGGGAGGGCTCTGTAGCTGATGCCTCTGTGTATCATGATGCACGCACAACGGACTTCACCATTCCGGATGGCAAGTATTACCTTGCGGATGCTGCATACCCCATCTGTCCACAACTTTTGGTTCCGTATCACGGTTTCCGATACCACTTACCAGAATGGGATCGTTCACAAGTGAAGTATGCTCCCAGTTTCCGGCCACGTTGTTCGTCACTGACTTTCTTTCGTAGACCTACCAGTTCACAAGAGTACTTTAACCTTTGTCATGCACAGCTCCGCAACGTTGTTGAGCGCATCATCGGTGTTGTCAAGCAGCGGTTTCGGATCCTTGTGACCCCACCCGAATATAACATGGATATCCAAGCGCGGATCCCCCCTGCTCTCTGCTGCATCCACAATATCATTCGTCAGCACGATCCTGAGGAGTTGACCGATACCAAGCAGCAGCCACCTGCTGCGGAACATCCAAACGATCAGACTAACGCGGCTGCAATATTTGGGACATTGGCTGATGGGTTCATCACAGCAGTTGAGCGGGACAGGATGATAGCAAAGCGGAATGAGATTGCTGAGCAATTGTGGCATAATCATCAGTGTCCCATATGTTCGTAGTCGTACCACAGAAACTTACATAGTTCGAGTTCACTACAAAATAACTCATTGTTGGCTTTCGGTTCGGGATGTGAGACACACCTCCATTTGAATTGTCTTCTACCTGCCAGATGCTTCAGATTCAAGAGCAACAGAAAGAGTGGCTGCAGTAAGTACTTGGCAAGGTTCAATGTCAGGGCGCAGCTAGTTCACTCCCACCCTCACTATCACACAAAGTGCTCAGAGCTCAAAGTGTAACTGTCTTGGACGTTGTGTAGCTGTGACGGCGGATACCTACTCGGAAAAGCAGCCGGAGGAGTTGTATAGCCCGTCGCTCGCAGGAATAAAGCGATGATGGGGAGGGTGCATGCCATTATGTTCGCGAGAGAGTGCGGGACTTGTCCCTGAGGGCCAAGGACTATGCTGTTCTGTATCTCGGCCATTTGAATGGTCCCTTGGCCTGTGCGACTGCTTGAGCACGGAGTGAGCACAGAGGTGTCGAACGAACCAGCGAGTTAGCGTGTTACTTTTATTTCAGTGACAATATGTTCTCGCGGTCAGTCATCTGGTCAAGACTCCATGCTCTGCCAAAGACACGAACGACGCTGCGGTCCTTCTCGGTGACCCCGACCCGTTCCGCTGGGCATAACAAGGTACCAGGCGTTCTCATTCCAAGCCTCGACCGGTGTTGACCGCATTTTCAGTGGACCAAAATCAAGCATCGCAAAGGATTAGAGGATGCTAAAAAGTCCAAAATATATGGCAAGGCAGCCCGTGTAAGCACCTACCAAGGCGTCTTTCCGTTCAACTCATTGTTTCGGTAGGACATTGTGTCCGCAGCCAAAGGTCGGTCCGATCAACCACGCGACGTGTATCCGGCTCATGTCTCATCACAGCGGGCGGTTCTGCAAACCCGGATCAAAACACGCTCTTGGCCTTCGCCATCCGTCGTGCGAGAGACGCGGGCGTCCCCAAAGAGAACATCGAGAACGCGCTGGACAAGGTACGTGCCCGCCCGACGTTCACAACATCGCTGACAGACGTGACCAGGCCGAACGGGCCAAGGGCCACGGGCAAGCTATGCTGTTCGAAGCCATCTACAACGGCACGATCGGAATCTTGATGTGAGTCCATCTTGTGTGCACGACGCCAGTCCAACCATGCAGTCACACAGCGAATGTCGGTCGGATAACGTCAACCGCACGGTGAAACATGTCAAGGATATCTTGACGTCCCACAGGTAGGCGTTCAAGACCCTGGTGCGAGTGGGTCGGCTCATGCGCGACTAGGGCACGCTCGGCTCCTGTCAAATTCATGTTCCAACAGCGCGGCTACGTAAAAGTGCGCGTGGGCGATGACATGGAAGCCCTTTTGAATAGCATCGTGTGTGTGTGCTCCATCGACTTTGCAGAATGGCACGACGCGCCCGGCCAACACGGGGTAGAGGTACGGATCGAGCGCCCGTTCATGTGTTGTTCGTTTGACGTGTTTTGGCCAGCTGGTGTGCCCACAAGAGGAGCTCGGCAAGGTCATGAAAGTGATTTCCGACTTTGCGCCAAGTTCCCCACTATGTGAAGTACTTATGAGCGAGGTCAACTGGGCCCCGCTAGAATCGCAAGAGGCTGGACAAGACGCAGAGGAAGTGGACCGCCTAGAAAACTTGATAGAAGCTTTGGAAGAGAACGACGACGTCGAACGGGTTTATACGACACTAGAACCAAACCATTTAATTGCTGATACTTCATAGACCAGACTAGACAAAGCTATATGAGAACCCCAAAACCATGGATATATCTGCGGAGCCTAACCCTAGGAGTTTCGACCCCCAGTCCTTTCATGAGCCGAGGACAACGTGCCATCAGCTCGGTGGCTCGTATGTATTGTGTCCCACGCAGTTGCGATAGCGTTTTTGGGTACAGTGGCCATTTATCCTTTTTCCAATTCAACGCAAACTGGCAAAACATTTGATTAAGAGCAACAAGTAATAGTAAGCCACAATAATACATAAAGCATGCAGATGACCCTGACAGTGTCCTCAGTGACTAGTAATAGCGGAAGTGATATACATACGGACCGAGGCCTAGCATTTCAGTTCTGGATGGAGTTGTATCCGAGCAAAACCCCCAACGCCACCCAACTGGACAATCTGCGCCTCCGTAGCCTTGCGGACATACTCCCTGAAGTTTGAGCGTACACAGGAGGTTGGAGTTGCGCAGACGTCGAATTCCGAGAGATGCCGTGTCGCAAAGGTGCCGAAGTCGGCCAACTATCACTCACCTTGGGAGATAGCGATCTGGAAGTCTGCCCTCTCGATCACAGTGTCGGGACCTGTTCATAATGGCTTCGCTGAGTCAAATGTCGGAGAGAAGAATCGCGTAATTCCGAACCAGTTCGGATGCAACGCAATCCATCCATCTGCTCCTGTTGGCTGTCGAGGCACAATTTGTGCGCGCGCGCGTACCGCAACTAAGAAACAGACGAGCGGTTCAAATAACCGTTCGGATTCGTTATGGATATACGATCTCGTGGTGGCAGGAAACCATCTGTAACCAGTTCGCTTTAGGACCAGCTCGTATGATTTTCGACCCACTAAATATGCGTCATATCAGGTATTGTCCGATTGAATTACCTGTACCAACTTTCCTCTTCCCCGAATCAACGGTCTTCAAATATTTGATTGTGTGGACCACCGCGCACAAACGTTGGGCCCAACTTTTCGATTTGGTTGTATAGTGAAAGGAATGTTGGTTAGTGGAGCGCTTGCTTGGCAAGCTGGTTTTGGACAGAACAGGATATATCCTTAGTTTTTGCACACGACGATGAACGCTTCTCGGGACCCTAGCAGAATCCGATTTCTGACAAGAGAGCATTTATGCCCGGTTTGTATCCATCCCGGCGAGCAGCGGAGCAAGTTAGCAACGATATGCACCGGTGAACCGTTGTTGTATGGCGTTGCGCTGTTTCGATGACAGTAGACGATAGCAGGTTCATGGCAAGCCCATCGCACCCTGCAGCAAAGAAAACGCAACTCCCAACGTCATTCCGATGACCCCAGTCGGCTTGCTACTAAGTAGCGTAAAACATGGTGAGGGTATTATGTATACGGAGCAGGCCCACAGGCTAGAAAGGAAGATAAAGCTTGGGCATGCGAGCGTTCAGCACCGAGGACAATGTACAACGTTCATAGAGTTAGTCTCAGAGACCGCTCCCTTCAATGGTGCCATGAAGAGTCGGTGCTTGGTAGTGGCTACTCTACTTTGGCAGGGGTGAAGCTTTGAAGCGTCTGTATGCAGCACGAGGGGTGTACTCAGACGTGGATCAGCCTCCCATCGCTGGAGTATAATCCTTCTTGTATGTGTCTTACCCGGGTTCCACTTTGTCGAAGGTGCAGCCAACATGACGACTATCTGGTGCCCGAAGTACTTGAGATTTATCCCTTTCCCAATTCAGTGTCCCGCAAGAACAAAGTTAATTGCCCACAGCACGATACATTCATCCAGATAATTACTGTAAGTACATGAAGCATCCGGACTCGCAAAGTGAAACAGCGGACAGAGGCCCTCAAACTCTTAGTTCTGGATTGAGCTGTATCCAAGCGAAACCCCCAACGCCACCCAACTCGACAACCTGCAACTCCGCAGCCTTGTGAATATACTCCTTGAAGTCTGATACGTTTGCTTGAGCGTATACGGCCTTGCTGAACTTTTGCCCCAGTAGAGATCTGCGGGGCTGATTGCAACCCTCGTCACGCATCTGGGCAAGGACATCTATCAGGGGTTGGAACTGCGCAGCGGAACCCCGAGAGGCGCCGTCGTGTTGCAGAGGCGGCGAAGCCGGCCACTTGTCACTTGCCTTGGGAGATAGCGATCTGGACGATGCTATCTCCGCTCTCTCGATCACTGTGGCGGGGCCTGTTAATAATGAATCCTGCGTCGCCAAGTCAAACGTGGGGGAGACACTGTTCGAGCGGAGCTGCGTAGTTGTGTTCCCATCCTTTTCGAACCAATTCGGGTGCAACGCAATCCATGCATCTGCCATTTCACCACCGAGCTCAATTATGCCTTTCTTCTCGGCCAAGGCAGCGTATTGCTTAAATTTCGATGCCCCTGCGCGCTGGTAAACTTGACTGTCGAGGCACACAGCAATTTTTGTGCGCAGTGGACGGACGATGCCTCGCGCGCGTGCCGCAACTAAGAGATGGACGAGCGGTTCGAATAGCCGTTCAGATTCGTCGTGTGATTGTGATTGTGAGTGCGTGGTGGTGGGCGGAGTTGAGCCCGAGGACGCTGAGACGGAACTTGGTGCGATGCGATCTTGATTCAGTGCTCGCGGGAATGCGGGGAGCTGCGCGGAATCGATGCCATCATTGACACCTAGGAGACCTGCTGCGGGGAGAGAAACGTGCTCGCCAGCAGGGGCAGGCAAGCCCACGTTTCTGCTCGACGGAGAATGCATTGCAACACTGGCCTGATTTGAATTTGCCAAATCGGAGGTGTTGCACGTGTCATCCGAGTGTATTCTGTGGGGAATAGACTTGTCGATGGTGTTCTCGAAACGGAGGCCTCTCAGAGCATCGAGTTCCATCGAAACTCCGATATGCTTCATCTGCGGTGTCTCGCACCTAGTTTCAACGAGTGTCCTCGTTGGAGCCACGGTTGGAGAGCTAGGTTTGATCATCGTGTGAGAAGGCTGGTTGGCGAACGGTTGCAACACTTTCCGCTCCATTGCCGTTACGAAAGGCGATGCAAGGCAGTCCGATTCGTGAGAACGAGGGCTTGGTTCTCCCAGGGCGGCAGGCATAGTGCGAGTCGACGGACCCGGGTCTGGTGAGCGAACGATGATCGAGGAAGGCGGGCGGTCATCATGCAAAGGCAATTCTAACGCGTCGATTGACGTTAAAACAGATAGACTGCGGTTTGCACGGTTGACAACGTCTGTGGCGTCGGGTGTGCTTGATCGCCCTGCAGTGGATAGTTGTTGGTTCTTGGCAGGGGTGGACTGCTCCATCCCTGGAGGAAATGGCGTGACAATGGCTGCACCGCGTGCTCGTGTGGAACCCGTGGAAACAGATGTATGCCGAGAACGAGAAGGCGTCTTGGGGATAGTAGGGAATGCTGTGTCGCTCCCCGTGCCGGTAGAGTTACCTGATGAGAGGTTACGGGTAGAGTCCAGTGTGGAATCAAAGTTCGATGGTTCAAGGAGATCGCGAGCAGTTACACGTCGTAGCCTCGAAGAGGGGGTAGAATATAGAGAGGCGTCCGAGTCGTCGTGGGTAGAGTCTTGCAGCTCTTTCAAGATCTTGCTTACAAGGGTTGTATCAATATCAACAGAGGGCTGTCTGACAACTTGGGCCGAGTTGGGGGATTCTGTGCGAGACCTTAGTGCAGCTGTACCCCAATCAATGACCAAGGAGGCTTGGCTCTCAAGAGATGGTGGAGCGTGAGGAGTGGATGGGATGACCAAAATAACTTGGTATTTGCGAAGTTTGAGGATTGATACAGCGTAAGCGTAATCACGATCACCCGTAATAAGAATGATGGTGGCGGGCGCGGGATGATCTACGGCAAAAGCAAGCATATCCACTTGGAGCGAACCTGCTCAACGAAGATGTAAAGGAAAATAAGACGGATACATACCTAGCATCATCTTGTCTACGACGTCCTTTTTTCCGTTGTGAGGACAGTCTATCATGGATACACCAGAAGACTGGAGCTCGGAACGGAGAACAACTGATTTAGACGACTGTGCAGAAATATCGAGATAAGCTCTGAAAGTTGTGACGGAACCGAATAAGCGAGCTATGCGGCCAATGTTGTTCACAATATCGAAGCCTAAACCAGATGAATTAGAAGGAGGGCTGCAATTCTCTGCAGGGTGGGCAGGTAAACGGCAGGCATTGGGGCATAACGGCGAGAACTGACCATAGTCCCAGAAGATAGCGACTTTGGAATGATCAGACATGGGACAAGAATATGAACACAGCACGAAGACGGGTTTTGTACTTGGAGGCAAGTGCTGCTAGTTGGTGGGGAAGAAGATACAGAATTGGTGTGCCGGGCGTAGGCACAGCAACTTTGCGCCACAAGAGGGTCATGCCAAGTACAGCATGTTCCTGTCAGGGAAATATCATTACACGAGCACGTTTTGGAAGAGGAGCACGAAAGCCGCGTTCGATTGGCGTGGCGAAGTATCGGCGATATCATGGTTGAGCGGGGGAACGAGAGTCGGATTCAATCGGGAACGAGGCTGCCTGTAACCAATTTATATTACATCGCAAAGGATATCAACACGGTCGAATATCTAAGTCTATTTGACTTTGCGTTGGAGTTTACTGAGGTGATAGTTGATGGACGGTCGTTGTGGTTTAGGATAAACGGGCTAAACAAGGTGGCAATGTGAGCTTAGGAGAACGGGATCCAGCGATGGAACGAACCGTCGTACGCATGCAATTGAAAAGCGCGTCTGCCACCTCCTTGCATCTGGCGGGATCAGCGGAGAGGACATCACCGGTAGCAGCCCAGCAACCAAGCATAGCTACGAACTCGGCCTTGCATGGGGATGGTCGGTGTACTGATGAGAGAAGGATAAGGCGCACGTTCAGGACGAGTACGGGCACGTACGCTTGGTCGGCCTGACCTTGACATGGGCGATGTGGACCATTGGAGAAAAATACAGAATAAATTAACAGTAAAAAGGAAAGTCCGCGAGTATGCTTCCGAAATCCGACGGTACACGTATGGACGACTGGTACTACGCTCGTTCCGCTACGAATGCCTCCATCCCTGAACAAGAACAACGCAGGTACGGCTAATTCACATTCCTCCACCCATTTCATTACTTATTCTCATTTGTAGCCGTAAAACGGATAATGCAAGAGGCAAGGGAACTTGCTAATGACCCTTGCACGGACTACCGCGCCGCTCCCCTCGAGGTATTTCTTTTCCCAACTCCTCTTCATTTCTCACTGGTTCACAATAGGACGATATATTCGTATGTCTCTGCCACAAATCACCCCTTTCCCTCTTCATTTCGCCGTAGGAATGGCACTGCACCATCAGAGGTCCTTCCGGTACTGAGTTCGAGGGCGGCCTATATCATTTCCGTATATTGCTGCCCGCAGAATACCCCTTCCGCCCTCCTTCACTCATGATGCTTACCCCAAATGGCCGTTTTGAGCTCAATACCAAGGTACTCGTTTTCATTTAGCGGACACGCCCTCCCAAGTTCACCCGTCGCTGTAACAGATTTGCATCAGTTTCACAAATTGTTTGTCCTTCCGCTATTTCATACGGGTCTAGGCTAAGCCATCCCTCAGATCATGAGGAGGAATGGCAGCCTGCCTGGGGCGTGCGAACCGGTGCGTATCCACCCAGTTTGATGGAATGCCGTTCAATTCCTTGTAGCTATCCTTGGTATTCAGGGATTTTTCCCCCTCAAAGGTTCGGCAGCCAATGGTGTTGGCTCCGTCGAGTACCCCGTTTCGGAACGCAAACGTTTAGCACTCGTGTAAGCTTTCATATAACAACGGCCGTCGATGAGTTCTCACAATTTGCACATCCAAGATCGCGAGAGTGGGTTTGTCCAAAGTGTCAACAAACTAATTTAGAATCTCTTCCGGACCCGCCACAGCACGCAGCTTCGGGCCTGAGTGAACCCGCAACACTCCGAGGACCTTCTCGTGCGCCCGATCAGCTCGAGCCTCCTGTCCTCGAATCATCGCCCGCTCTGCCGCCAGTCGCCCCACAACGTCCCTGTTCTGGATCCGAGACAAACTCGGCGGATCTAGATCCGGCTGCCTGTTTGACGCCTGCTGCTGGGCTTCCGCCGTCGATCGCCGAGGGAAGAGAGAGCCCGATAGCCAGTCACGCTGGGGCCAGCCGTGGGCCGTCTCTTGCGATCCATCATCGCTCTCGCCGGCCCCCGTTACTATTGGATACTGCGATCTGTGTATTGCTCGTGCTGGTCGTAGGATTATTATTGAGGCGCGTAATGTGAGTCTCGCGTGCCCAGTTTGGCAGGATGATCTATCATTTTCTCGAAGCTGTTAGGATCGTGTGTACTAGTACAAACGAAATAAGACCCTGCATTACACAGCTCGGCTAGTTTCTAGACCGGGCTTACTTTGCAAACTGAATGGTTCCGATCGAGCCCCGCTAAATTGGGGCAGAGGTGCAATCGATTTATGTCAGCCACTTGATCAGAGATTTGTCAACTGAACACTCTGGTCAGATTTATAACCGTCTGGTCTCGAAAGGATGGCCTCAGCAATCGGCCCTCCTCTACATCGACAGCCATGTCGTTCTCCCTCATCGACGCCGTCTCTCTCCGCACCAAAAGGCGATCGCCGCTCATTTGCCCCAGAAACCCAGACGCTCCAGTGCCCCCTACCCTCCTCGGCTCGCCCCACCTCTCGTCCCCAAACAGCATCTTTGTGCGCAAATCATACGTGCCCAGGTGGCCGTCCCACGCCGAGGACGAGTGGCTGCGGGACATGGTCCCCGTAGACGGATCCGCCCTATTGCTTTACGCCAAATCAGAGGCAGGGTCGGCATGCTCGACTCCCTCGCCAACCGCGTCCGAGGGGCCGAACCCGTTTGGCACCGCGGTGGTGCCCCCACGCACTGCAAGCACCCGGTGCGCGCTGTCTGCAGCCGCACATACGCCCCACTCTACTTGATGCTCGGGTATCAGCACTTTTTACGTGGCCGAGGGCTGTCTGGGAACGTTGAGGGCATGAGGAACCATCAGGGTTTATTTATCTTGCTATTCATTTTCGGGTTTTACGCGGGCATAGTGAACTTTTTCGGGTTTTCTCTGGGCATCTTGGCTTTCATGATCTCTGGGCATTTCACGAGCAGCTATTTTATTTATCATCCATCTAAATATTGCATAACTCATTTTAGACCGAGGCAACACGTATCTGTATATTGATTACACAGCACAGAAGGACGAGCGTAGAGTAGAAACCATCACTTCTTCTTTCCTGCGCTGACACTGAGCACTACAATATCCTCATCCTCCAAGTTATAGCTCGCAATCGTACTAGAATTTGTGAGCATTTTCCCCAGGTAAGATATTCGCATTTTCGAAGCGGGCAATGAGCTCCCTGTCGCCTGAATAAATCGTTCACGGAGCGTCGAGACGAGCAAGTTGAGGGGTAGATCGGAGACGGTCACCGTCTTGCCATCCAGCTTCCACTCCGGTTTCGAAGGCTCGCTGGGAAGCTGGATATTGAGGGAAATCGTGTAGGGGTGCATGCTGATCCAATCTGCCTCGGGATACAGGGCGCCACCTGGAAGCTTGGCAATCTTCTGCCTCTTGATTTGAGGCTGTTCCTCGAGGCCGTCCATTTCATCCGCACTTCGGACCATACCAACCTGTGGGCCACTCATACCAGTCATACGAGCAGGGTGCATACCAGGAGGGGGTGGCTGGAATCCGAATGGCTGCACCGCATCTGGACCCTGATAGTGAAGTGGTGGCAACATGACCGGGGGTTGATTGGAATATAGAGAAGCTGGCTGGGGCCCTGAAGACACGGTAGCGGCCGAATACGCCGGATGAGACACAGACCCTGGTGCTTTGATCGGGGGTGCAGGTAGCGATGCAGGGGCTGGTGGAAGTGTTGTCATTGGCGGAGGTGGTGCGGCCGCAGGTCCAATACCAGGTCCAATGGCATTAGCGTCTTGTGGCCCAAGACCCTTGGATCGATGAATAGCGGCGATTTGTTCGTCAAAGTTGACGTTGAGGGAATACTTGTCCATCGTGCTGAGTTTGGTCGCAGTGTGTCCATCCCAAACGACCTTCTCTCTCTCCTTGCGTCGTTCTCGTTCTTCTTCTTCCTCCCTCTTTCGCCGCTCCTCGTCCGCCTCAGCACCGAAGATGTCGACACGTGTACGAGCGAGGTCCTTGAGTGATGAGACGACATCAGCACCCCGTAAGAGCTCCGAGGCTTGAGCTTTGCGGGCTTCCAGGGCGTCTCGCTGAGACTTCCACTTGGGATCAAGTAGTTCGATACGCATATGTTCGTCAAGTTCGTCCACTGGAATCTGTTGACCACAGATGGCACATGTCGTAAGCGCAGACGTTTTCTTGGCACCGACTGGCAGACAATTTAGAGAACCACCATCTGGAACAAAAGGAAGACCACTCACGCTTGGGTACGTAATCAGACTTGATCTTCATTGGGCCTGCCGCACTAGCGTTGGCCTGGATGACCCTTGCGCGCTCCAACTCTCGCGTCCTTTCTTCCTCCTCACGTTGCTTCCGTTGTTGTGCCTCATCGTCCTCGTCTTCGCTTTGTTCCATCGCAGTATCCTCTCCGTCCACTGCGGGAATACCTGCGCCACCAACGGCAGCAGCAGCTTCTGCCTCCGCCGCTGCTTGTCGTGCGCGGTGAGCCTCAATGTCGTCGGCAGTAGTCTCCATGATCATCGCAGCCATACGTTTCTGCGCCAGAGTCATGTTCTCTACTTCCTGAACGTTCATTGGTGGTGGTAATTCCGAGTTAGCATCAGCAACGGTAAACTCAATAGTTTGGACGATGGCATAATCATGCCAATCGATTTCGGCAAAGGCCACTAGGGGAAAAATCAGTGTCACAAACCGGGATCCTTCAAGACGCACATTTTTCCGCCTCCTGATCATCTTGGCGCTTCTTGTCCTTTTCCCTCTTCAGTCGTTCCCATCGAGCGTATTTTTTTGATTGTTCAAGAGCCTTCCATTGCGAATCTTCTCGAGCACGGTCGTGAATATATGACAACAACTCCTTGCTCGGGTACAAGACTTTGTGATATTGTTCGACCAAACGATTGAAGTAACCAAAGAGGGAGTGATTAGGTCGCAAAAAGTCAAATTGATAGTTACGACCTTCCCTTTGGGAGAGGGAAGCAAGGAAAGTACGTCCACGACGAGCAGTAAACAGAGCGGTTAGTTTCATGATGTCCCTGCGCGTAAACGGCGGGTTAGTCGAGTATCAACAGAAAACATGTCACTCACAAGTCGATCGGGCTGATATTTGGCATATCCATGACGAATTGGGGCTGGGGTGGCTCGACACCGAGATCCTCCTGAACCACAGGCGTCTCTTCGCCCTCACCAACTTTTTCCTTGTCCTGCAATACCTCCTCGTCCTCCCCAGCGGCTATTCGGTCCATGCGATGCCTATAGTAAGCATGATAAGGGTCCGCAGGGTTGAGGAACGAGAACTTGGGATCCTGACGCTGATTTTCACGAATCTTGTCCTCGAACTGCGGGGGATTGGCTGAGCGCGCGACAAAGAGGGCCGTTCTGTCAATGACGGCTGAAAAGCTGCGTCAGTACCGAACACTGGGCAAAACGGGGACAACTCGCATTTAATTTCTGGGGGAGGCAGAATGAGACCGCTCGCGAATCTCAGCGAGGGTTCCTTGATGGCCTCGCCGTCAAAGGCGTGTCCGTTCAATGCGGGCATTGTTTGCGTTTCGACCGCCATCGTGTCGTTGGCGTCGTGGTGGTCGAGGACTGGGAGCACTGTCGGAGATTGGAAAAGAGAACCGGCATTTCTCGGCAGTCTGCCTCCGTCTCTCTGTCGATATGTTCCCGTCGTCCACCGTGCTCAGCGGTCTCTTATGGTCAGTTGGCCGTGTATTTGATTGTCTAAAAGCTGATCGGCGACAGGAAAACCCCATGGAAGTTGTCTGTGACCCGCAAGGCAAACGCGCGTGCACGTCTGAAGAAAGTCGACGCGGTCATTGAAGCTGTTCGTGCGAGTGGTGTTCAATGCAAATCCCTGGTGAGCGAAATACTACACCAACGTTGCCAAGTCTTACTTTGTCCAGGACCGCGCACTGCTTTTACCCAAGGAACATGAGATGGTTCCCAAAGATAAATATACCGTCTTCAGCTCAACTGCTCGAGGGTACCGAAAAGGCATTCACAAAGTGCCCAAATGGACAAGGGTACGCCCACGTTTCACGCTGGAAGTTTTCTCAAACGACCTCCCACAGCTAACGCTAAGAGTCAACCCCAAAGGCTTTTAGTGTCAAGTCTACTTTAATCTATAAATCAGCCAGCTAGGACAGTCACTAGAACAAGACCACATGTATTTTTCCCTGCTTAATTCCTTCGAGGACCTTGGGCGCCCCAAGAACTGTTTTAAATATTTCATCCCGATTTTCCGGGATATCGAGCAGGTTACGCTTCTTTGCATCCCGAAAGGAGATGTCAAGAATGACATGCGTGAGCTGGGACACGGAAAGCGCGTCTGCAAATAGTCAATTCACGCATACCTTGACTGTCTCTGTGCTCACCTGTCTCACAAAGAAGCTTGCCGATTCTCCCTGGTGTACCAGCAGCGGAGCCAATCTTTGATCGTTTGAGATACGCAACATGTTCTTCCAGCTTGAAATGTTTTGCGAAAAGCTTGGCTACATCTCCACCTTTATCACCACGCAGCCTCTTATTCTTGAGGGCTCTGGTCACGTCGGCCACGCGAAGAGCTGCTCCAGCAATGAAAAGCAGCGTTGGTGCGCCTGGTGATTTGGACCGTTGCGAGAGCCTCTTGTGCAGCGCTGGAAGAGCTGGTTGAAATGAGACGGTGGCGCAGTGGTAAAAGGGAGAGGATACCTTTGACGATAAAGTCAACGAGACGATCCAGAGATCTCGACTCCGTCCATTGCGTCGTGTCTGTGATCGCTGTTTCTGTCTGCGCTTCAATCAAGATCACGGGAAGGCGTACTTGGTGGACGGGCTCACCAGGGATACAAATGTCATTGAGCTCGAGCTTGGTCAGCTCTGGATGTGCCTTGGCTTGCATGTCGGACATGTAAACCGCAAGCTTGTCGGCTGGTTGGGTGGCAATGGAGAGAGGTTCGATGACCTCGACGGTCTGTGCGAGCTTCCGTCTCTGTGCGGCGGTCGGTCAACCTGGTCGGGTTTGAGGTGATGAAAGTAACCTTTGCTTCTCTCTCCTTTTCCTTTTCTCTCCGTTTTCGTTTTGCCACCGCTGCCTTGCCTTTGGACGCTGGCTCGTCCTCGTCCGCGTCCTCGTCTGCGCTGAGCAAGCCGTCGATACCGTCGCCGGTTCCCTGACGGGGTTCGAAGACCCCGTCTTCGTCGCCAGACGAGGCCACCAGTTCATCTGGGACAAAGTCGTCTTCGAGGTCGTCGCCGCGCTGGCCACTCATCTGTAGCAGCAGGATGTGTTCGAGCGCTCTGACCTGTGTGGTGTTCCGAGGAGAAAGCGACGAAAACGGAAGTAACAGCCAGCCTTGGAGACAGCGAACATGAGCACAACACGCCTCGTTGACCACGTCGCTGGGCCAAGCTCTGGACATCCAACTCATGCCCGGCCTTGTCCTCCTCGTCCTTTGCGTGCTCTCCATTCTAGCCCTTGCCCAGTTATCGTACACCCTAATCTTATTCGCCATCCCCATCGCAGTCCTCCTTTTCGTGTTCAGGCTTGGCCAGAAACCCACTGCACCATCCGAAACACATCGTCTGAAACTTGACATTGCCGAAATACCTTTCACAGCCAAAGCACCCTGGTCTATGCCTTCGGTATTGTATCCTCCATCTATAAAAGCCTGGGATAGGCAGCACCACCCAGTACCACCTAACACCATGAACGAACAAGAACAATTTCCAACATCCCCACAAGTGGAGATGATGAAGCAACCCTATGACTCTTTCCTCGTCCTAGATGTCGAAGCAACCTGTCGCCATGGATCGGGCTTTAACTGGGCGAATGAAATCATTGTACGTCCTCTTGCTCCTTCATTCACACGTCTGTCTCTGACCCCCACAAAGGAGTGGCCAGTGTGCCTCTTGCGCTGGAAAGACAAACCCCCCAAGGGAAGAGCCAGCCGCCTGGAAGTCGTGGCCGAATTCCGCAGCTTTGTTAAACCAACGTGGAGACCACAGCTCTCGCAATTCTGCACCAATCTCACTGGTGTTACCCAAGTCTGTTCCCCCCCTTTTTTTCTCGTATTTCCGGGCATCACGGTCTTGTATAGGCACAAGTCAACCATGCACCCACATTCCCCCAAGTCCTCTACATGTTTGCGCGATTCTTGCTCGAACACGGACTGATCGACATCGATGGCAGGCCATTACAACGATTTTGCTGGTGCAGTGATGGGCCTTTTGACGTGCAGGATTTCGTAGTGAAACAGTGCTTTATATCAAACGTTGGTATCCTCACGACTACTCGCCAACTCGTTTGCACAGCCCAACCTTTGTTTGACAGGTTCCGATGCCGACATGGTTGAGAGGTGACATACTTGATGTACGAAGGGTTGTTTCCCTTTGGTCAGCGGCCGAGGGGGCAATCGACAGTGAGCGGATCAGCAGGATTCGGGTATGTCTGCGTGGTTGTGCGTGCTTTGGTGTTGAGCATCTGTCTGCAGCTCCCCCCGGATTTCCATTTTCGTTCGTTGAACATTGTGCAGCAGCTACATGTACTCGGACTACCGCCGTTCGAGGGCCGATTGCACTGCGGCAAGGATGTGAGTACATGTGTCCGGCTTTCCGTGGTTGTTATACTGACTCTCCCATCCGATTCAGGACACCCGGAATATCGCACGTGTTGTCATCGAACTCGCCCGGCGCGGAATTCGGTTAGAGCCCAATACGCCAATAAGTCCTTTCAAGCGATGGAAGTGGATGGGAAGGCACGGTGAAGTACTGGAATGCTTTCTCCGTTAGACCCACATGGACGATCTTGTTGATTCAAGTATTATAATAATGTACCCTGTATTTTTGTTGCTCGCAGAAATTGACCTACCTCACTCTTACTGTTTTCTGAACAGATCCTTCGTCCCTCACGCCGTGGTATTCGAAATCTCGAGGTAAACCAAAACATCCAACCCTGTGACTTGTACATGCAAAATAAATTACTAAACCAAGCCAGAGTGTAAGTTAAAGCCCAATTTTTGCTTCTCCGGTTGGGCGAGCTCCAAAATATTACTACCAGAAGGCGAAGCCCAAAGTTTTGGAATCCAGGTGTCCCTGTCGTTTTTTCAAAGTGCCATGGGGGAACGAGGGCAGTGTCTGCTTCTGGATGTTTTCGCCATAGAAGCAAGACTCATACCGGTTCTTCGCAGTGGCATATCACGGACGCTGAAGCTTGTAAAGGTGAACATGCTAGTCGATCGGCCGGGAACTTGACACTCTCGGCCGCGCTACATACCGCTTCGATTCTTTCATGGTCGGCTTCTGGACATCCCTCCATTATAATTACGATTCGGTTCAAAAGTCGCCAAGAGGCAACATCCAGGAGTGTGGAAACTTCATCCTAGGGTGAGGTAAGATAGGTAACACGTCGATAGAAGTGCACCCTTACCCCTCGTGTGGCAGCCAATGGATTATTTTCACCGATACTAAAATCAAACGCACTGTCATCGCCACGAAGAAATACATCGACACGTAATGTCAACCCAACTTTAATGACCACGGGACGTAAGAGTCCCTTGAACGCTATCGTTGGAAGTTGCGGCTAAGAAAGCGGGGGATGACCAAGGTCCTGTCGGGGCAAGTCAGAAGCCTCGTTACGCAGTACCACCATGAACACGAAATCAATGGTCGGCGTGTTGGGCACTGGCCGCTTGGGCTGGCTTTCCATGTCGCTCCTGATTTGACTGAAACTATATTCCCCGATCCAGATGGGGTCTCCCAGTTAAAAATCTGGTACTAGCTCGAGGTAGAAATCGGGTAGCGGGGTCCTGGACCTCAAAGTGTGAAGCTGGAAAACTGGAATTCGAAATGTTGTGTTGTTATGACGTGAGGAGTATATTTGACCCAAGAGGTACTTATAAAGAGATCCACGGAAAGGGAGTGGCGCTACTGAGTAACAAGCCGAAGAAGCCCACAGGATTCCGTGGGGGTACAGTCCTCACTTACCGTTTTCATAGATGGAGAGTCCGCATCCGACAGCTCAGCCACTTAAAGTTGTCATGATAAGAGGTATAAAAGTCCGAGGGAAAGGCAGTAGCTCTAAGCAGTGAAAATTGTTCTGCAGACATGCCTACGGATGGTGCACCCAACGCTCTAGACACCTCAGGTTCTGGGGTCAAATGATGGACCCAAACGGTTTGACACGATACCACATCGCCATGAGGTCTCTGAACACCCAGAGAGTTCACCCACGCGGTAACGTGGAATTGGAATCAAACAGTAATTGGGAAACGCCTACCACACTCGGTCGCAATAAGCGTTGCCTGACAGAGCGATCACTACGAAAGCGCGTGCATGTTTGGAGATTCAATAACACTTGATCGGCGGGACTTACGAAATCCCAGAGGGTACCAAAAGCTGGGATACCGAGAGCCTTGCAGCCGTGTTGAATCTCATAGTTGCCTGCATAGTTTGAGGTGATGAATACGACTTGCGGTCATCTCACTAAGCCTTTTGACTCTAGTAAAAATCCGACAGGACACACCTTCCGCTTGCCAGTAGTCATACACTTCTTTCAATATCTTCATCGTGTCTGGACGCCCGCCACGCGCTTTGCTGTCCCACAGAAGGAGCCGCTCAGGTCCAATGTGTCGGTGAATAAGGCCGGTGATGGTTGGGCCGAACGTCTTCTCTTGGTCAGAGCCTAGGACACGTGAGCCCCGGGCGACGGAATGTCTCGGCCTTAACCTACCAATCCAGATGAGGTACCTGCAAGCAAGATATCTTTAAATGAGCCTCGTACTTCACTGATATAAACGCCTACCCACCAGTGAGGCGACTGAATACACGTAGACAGGGCGGCTCCGAGACCAGTTCCCGTGCAAATGCGGATACCACGCTTATACAACGTCGAGGTGTTGGATACACCCGCGAACTAGACACTCCGTAAGAATTCGTTGTGCAAGATCCACAGCGAGCATACCTTAACCTGACGTGTCCAGATCTCCCTCGGAGGATCATTGACAAGACTTTGTGTGAAATCGCCTGGAAAGCACCTAAGGCAGGTTCCCATGCTTCATTACTACGTGCAAGCCTACCTTGGACGCCACATATCAAGTAATGATATTTGGCATGCGTTCCTTCTCTACAGGACAATCAGCGAGTAAAATGACCGTGTCAAATCTAAACATACGAGACGATACCGAATGCATGATATTCCATCACCATGGAGCGACTGATACGGGAGAGCAGTCCCTGTTGCATACCGCGTTCGAGGCGAAGTACCGCAACTTTCGGAGATGGCTGCGGGTAGAGTTGACCCAACATCAATCGAGAACACCATTCTAGACCATCACTCACGAGTTCTACCTCAACGGGAACTTTTCGGGTACAAATCCAGGGAAGGGCAATGCTGCCAAGATAGTGTCAGAGCATGCTGATGGTGGTGCAAGTGAAACCGACAGCAGGGTCATGCATATGGAGTACCAGAACGTTTGCTGATGGACGACGTGGGCAATGCTGCCGTCCCACTTCTCATCCGTGGCATCGTAGATACTGGTTAAGATGGTGTATACCCAGCTCATCACAAGACTTGTCCAGCCAAAGAATCGATGATTTCTTTCAAAGACACTATATGATTGTTGGTCAGTTAAAGTCGAGCGATAGTTCTGAGACCCACTTGTGGTGAGTATTGCGGATCCAAGGCAACCCGGCAATCATGGTGATGAGCAACGTGATGACGGTCAGGACACCAAAGGCTAGAAGAGAATCGGTGTATGCAGTCCTGGCCTTGAACTGGTTGACGAGCATAAAGATAAGCCAAGCGATGCCAGAAACTGTACAGGAACTGTGAATGCCGCCGAGGTGCTGGTAATGAGATAAGCATACGTTCCAAAGCCGACAATTATCCCACACACCTGGAGGGTAGAGGTGCAGGCGAGACGAAACCAGAGAGGAGTCCACTTGGCAAAGCATATGTTAACAAACATATATAAAAGACGACCAAAGATTTCGTTGCGCATCAGCACGGCAAAATTCAGATTTCCGAGGGCTAGAGCGCCAGGATACTTGAGAGCATATGGCCAAAGACCAGCCGCGGCAAAACCCAAGGCGATAAAGTTGACTGAGAGGACAACTGTGAAAAAGCGCCTTCAGAGTAATATGAGTAACTCGGTGAAGTGATTGTCGGTTGCACTCACCTATATGAATTGTACCATATGACAAAGTAAACGTATTTGGATATCGTCATCTTTGGGTGTTTGTGAGGTTGAAGAGGCACTTTTGCAACACTGGAGTGCCATACAGGTACATCCTTCTTGACGGGGTGCACACTTTGAACAGCGTATTTCTCCTCACCCTCCGCGAGGGTGGCATTTACAGAGAGTTGAGGAGACTGGCTTTCTAACATCCCCTCTTCAGCATCGTCATAAGCAGGCCGTGACATGGTGAGTAGACGAAAGTCGCAGTGAGGTAGGGATGAAGGAGCTGCGGCTCTTACCTGCCTATCCAGATTTTATCATCCCTCTACATGCTTGGCTGAGCCGTACACGGAAACAGAGATCTCGGAGATAATTCCGCAGCCAGTAACAGAGCGAGGACCGCCCGCACCAGTTGAAGCCCGGGACGGAAACTACATAGCTACCTATCTTGGTTCCGGGACAGCATCCACCCAGTGGCTGGGGAGTTGTCTGGATTATCTCTTTCTGTCGATGTTTGCTGTCACATATTCAAATGCCGACAGACTGTGCCAGTAGATGAAAAGATACAACGTACGGATTTTGTCCGCACAAAAACACAGTCCATATGCGGGTACGGCTCCGATAGTGTTCCGGAGCGTCCGATACCTTCGGCGGTAAATCGAAGCCATTACTTCCATGTTCACGTATGCTAGAAGCGGCGGCTGGTCTGCTGCTTGGAAACCATCTAGGAGACGGCTTTAGGATAAATGATCGGTATCTCTGAGGGTTAGATGCCGGAAACAACATCAGTTCGAGTTGGCGCAGTCCTTTTTTTTCGTTGCAAGTGCAGGGCCAAATCTAAGAGTAGCACAGGGACGCAGCAGCTGCGCATCAAGGCAGCAACTCGTTGGAGATGAGTTGGGGGCGCCATGGAAGGCAGAACGTGGCCGTGGTGGCAGTTCAACGATCCGTACCGATCCGTGGGCGTGAAACAATCGCAACACGGTGGGGAGAACTCGTCACATACACCTGTGCAAAGTGGCTATTTTCCTCGGGCTGGGATACTGCACTTTCCCTTCCATCTGTCGTGCAACCAAAAGCGAATACAGGTCAACCACAGCATACCATAACCAATGCGTTTATCCGCGCCTTGTTGACTTGGATTGCTTAATCTTCATTAGATCCACTCCGACAAAGGGTATCATCCCCCTTCTTCCACAAAACTCCCGAGATTTCGGAGCTGCGCAGAAACCTCTTCCTTAAACAATCCGATCTCGTTACTATTCTTGGCGATCGCCCGAACAGTCTCGTCCTTTAGACGTGCGACCTTGGCGACTTGCTCTCGGTAGCTGTGCAATTTTTGCGTGAGCAAAGGAGAAAAAATGGTGATGATAGTACTCACTCGAATTGCAGGGCCTGTAGTCGCGACTTCACGCCCATCCCACTCGATAATGCTGCCGTGCGTGCATGCGCGAGCTCCCTCTCCAGCCGCGAGGCTTCCGCGTTGCTCACCATAGACTCCTGTTGGGCCGCCTGCAACGACATTGTTGCGCATGAAAAAATTGCGGAGAAAAGCACTTACGTCTCGAAGGTTATCCGCTTGTTCGTTCAATGCGACCACCTTCTTTTCGACCTCTCGAATTTCCTCATCCACATTTTCACAATCCAGCGTCAATTGATCGAGTTCGTTGTCCACCTTGATCCGTTCACTTTCCACGTTAGCACGTTCATTCCTTTTGGTCTCCGCCACCGCGCTGAGAGTTGGCTTGACCACCTTCCGAACATCAGAACCCACCAGAAGCTGCTGAGGATTAGATGCCGCAATGTTGAGTTGCAGTGTAAGGTCAATGTCTTGGAAAGGGGGCGGAATGGGCGGAAATAATCCGAGCGAGGAAAGGATATTAGTATATTGGTCGAGTGCCTCCTCCGCAGCAGCTCCTCGATTCGTCATCACCACCTCTGATGACATGACAGCTTTTTGAGCTTCAGCGATTCTATGCCTGAGGTCCTCGAGATTTCGGGACAACGTTTCATGATCAGTATTCATGCGAACAACTTCCTCAGGCGTCAAGTTTTGTGCCTTTACCACCTCTGCTAATTGTGCATGTTCACTCTTGAGCTGCTCCAGTTTTGAAGCTGAAAAACAATAGTAATCCGGGGACTCGACGATTATAAACGACGTACCTCGGATAGTGAGGTCAGCCTTCTGTTCTGCAATGCTATCAATCAAATGTTTCTTCCGCAATTCGAATCGCTGAAGAACGTCCTGGAACTTGGCTCTGTCACCGACAAGGTATCCGTGGGTCGTTTGCAGCTTTTTGAGAGGGGCCTTAAAGAGAACTAAGGTATAAAATCGTACTAAATAATGATACGCACGGCAGACGACTGAAGTTGATCATATTCGGCCTTAAGCCGAACGAGCCGTTCTCTTTGTTCTTCGAGGTCATTTAGCACCCTTTCGTTCTTTTTTGCTGGAGGGAACATAAGCCTTGAGCGAGGAGTATAATCACGAACCCACCATAGCGTGCTTCCAGAGCTTTGTCTTGCACCTCAAAAACGTCGGCACCGTGAAAAAAAGCAACGTATGCCTCTGCAAAATAGTCGAATGCCAGGGCCTGATGATGCACTGGTTCATGAAACTCTTCTGGTACTCTATCCACTACCTGTAGAGTCGGGTCTTCGCCTTCCAGATAGTGTACACGGGCCTGAAACATGAGCTATAACTGCACGCCTACGGGTCGACACGACCAACCTTTCCAATTTGGACCAACCAATGCAACACGGCGAGCAATGCGGGCCATGAATGCATACTACCAGGGGCAGCTAGCCATTTGTTGTCAATCTGAGATGCGAATGGGTATTTAAGAGCTTTCAATGCGGGCTGAAATTCGTCTTCGAAGCGCATCTTGGGGTCGAAAGGATATGCTGGGTCCACGACACCGACGAGATGCTGGAACATTGCACGAAAATCCTTTCCAGTTATACTTGTGAGGGTTTGCATAGATATCTCGTACTCTGTAGCCTGGAGCCAAGAAAATATTTCTTGGCGCATTTTAGATTGGTATGAGCGCTCGCGAATTGGGCGGGGATCCTTGGGCACTTGGCTGCCTGATGGTGCGGGAGCAGCGCCGCCACCTCCCCACATTGATCCACGACGCGTAGAGCTTGAGAGCATTGATCAAAGAGAAGCGGGCTCGCAGAGGTATATGCTCACGCATTGAGGGGGGTTCGGCCGTAGTTTGGTTTGGTCGTGCTCTGCAGTAGTGGGTTTCCCTGTGATCTATATACGGATTGTCTGGGGTTTGACCCTGGTATGGGAGGATAGGGTGCACGCCCCGATGGACCCGCGACGCTCATGCGCACGGACGACGACGCGGTAGTCTTCTTGATGGTCGATGGAACGGGTAGGCCAGAACGAGCTCCATACGTATCCGTCGGGGGTTGCATCGCAGACCGTCGTAGTGCTTCCGACATGATCGTATTCGGATAGAAAGACGCGTTTGCGCGTTCACGTGATCCGTCCCTTCTACATGGTTCATAAAGACCTGTTCGGCGGTGCCATCGTCGTAGACGACTTCCCAGAAGGCCTCGTAGACGCATCGTATGCCCTCGACCCCCCTCGCGACGGCTGATTCCACCATCTTTTCGCAGAGACTTGCGACAAGTTCCCGACAACCAGGAAGTCTTTCTGTATCCCAGCTCAAATGCCTCTATTATCGTCGAGGTACTACAACGTGTTTCCGAGCGAGATGACGCCGAGGCAGCCAAGTGATCTCATCGTCGCTTGCCATGCCCCAGACCAAGTGACTGCCTCCCTCGTAGATTCCACTTTAATGCGCTGGCCCACGACAACGATGCCATCTCTTGCACGGTGGAGGCTCCCGTCTTGACGCACCACAATCTGGCAGATCAGCCATCCCGTATCACACTACGTGGATCCCAACGTATTCGTAAATTCAACCGAATCGACGTAGATGATGTGGATATATTGATGGCTCTCATTCGTGTTCAGTCCGAAGGTAAAAGTGCAGACGTGGTAGTGTCGGAAAACATACCCAGGGATGAAAAGGATGGCGTAAAAGAGAAGGCGTTCCACTCGATAGTCTCCTCTTTCCGTATCGTCGACTATGGCCTCTTTCAGTGATTGCCTGTTCCGGTGAGACATCTAGCGGTACACACGGGTAATAATACAATGTTAAGCAGTCAATTAGGTGTGCCCCTCGTCCAAGTCTTGTTCTGCTTCTGGTTCTTCTTCGATGCGTTCTCGAACGGCACCCTTTGTGACCCCTGCCGCAGCCTTGGCATCTTTCTTTCGTTTCGCCGACTCCTTTAGTCTCTCCCATCGTTCGCGGAACCGTGCAATCATAATCTTCTGCGTGATAATCGAACATTAAACCAGTGATAGTTGCTGTAATCTGGACCAACCTGTTTGTCATTCTCTACACGAGCCAGTCGAAGCTCTTCTTCGAGATCTCTGATCCGGCGCAACAGCTGTGCCTCGCGATCACGTCCAGCATTGTTAAGTGTGGTCATGGGGGCAGGGACGGATGGTATATTGAGATTGAACGTGCCGAGATCCACCGCTTGCTGTTGTCCTCCTGGTCGTTGCAACACAAGAGAAGCCCCCATAGCCCTCTGTGCCTAAAACACGGATCTTGTGAATACGACGTGTGAAGCGAAACATTGGTCTCACCTGATGTCGCGCCATGACTATACTATCTCGCAATAATTGATCTTGCTCTTTGCGCAATTGCAACACGCGCTCTGCTTCGATGAGTCGTCTTTGCATTTCCTCCATCTCTTCTTTTAGATGTATGTTTTCTTTCATTAACACCGACGTTTTCGACTCTGATTCGAGCGGAATCAGGCAGAATGATTCCGACAGTTCGTCACCTTTTACTGAATGCAGTTTGGTCGTTATCAAGTCGTAGGAAGACCAACCTTCATCCACCAATACTTCTTCGTCAGTCTCTTCAAGCACGATATCTTGCTCTGTGACAAAAGATTGAGTATAATTCCCGATACTGCCAATTAACGCACTCGATTTTAGCTTGCCGTTACGTCTGAGCTTCCGCGAGAACCTGGAGACAAACTGTTCGTCATGTTCTGTCTCACTTCCTGAGCTACCGTCACGCTGCGACCCGCGCTTTCCCGAAAAGCCCGGTTCAGTTCCAAGAGGGGCTGTAGCAAAGGCGACCGGCTGAGAGAGATTGTCCAGCATCCCTTCCATGATCCGCCAGAAGTGGTTGAAGGCATCCCCCGGATCGGACTTTTCCCCATCAAAGATCAACTTGCTGGAAGCAAGCACTCGAAAGAGTATTACGTACCCGTTGCCCAAGTACCATAAAAGATTCATCCACGTTGTTCTGCGAGTCCGTGAGTCGTAAGGAAGCGCTCGGGGGTATAGGAGGGAACGGAGTAGGGCGAGACGCGGTGTTTGAGCCCGAAGAATTGTGTTCAGCACGCTGGGCAAGAGATGATTTCTGCGGGAGAGTCGGATCCTTGTTCTCTTCGCGTAGCTTGGCGATCCTTCGTTCGAGATCTCTTTCTGCCCTGATATGCTCGTTGTAAAGCATATGTAGCGTGCGCTTTGTCTGGAACCATAAGCCCAGTGCTCAGTGAGAACCAGAGGGCAACGCACATTGTTGTCATTTGACTTCTCTTCACACTGCAAGAAGGCTTTCGCGGCTTTTGCGTGCTCTTCGGCGGCAGGTATGAGCAAGCCTTCGTTCAGAAAATCATCGGCATTTGCTGCATGTTGGTGCGCCTGCCTGTGCTTGAGCACGAAGACGTTTCCGATTTACCAGGACACTTACGATGTGCAAGGGTGAATCTGCCGTCGACATTCTGGAATCGTAAGCTGGAGGTGGGTGCGACGAATGAGTTCAGCTATTCTCATTGGGATGCCAGTGAGATTTTTGGCACTCACAACGTTCATAAAAAGCGACCTTTTTGGTTGTCCTGAGATCGATAGTCGCACTGAGCTGTGTGGATTTGGCTGTACCGGGTGCAACGCTAGTCGCAGCTCATATGCTCGCTCAATACTTCAACTCAGGGCATCGTCTGTGCCAATAGACCTACAACTGCACCTGAGTGTCCAAGATCTACATTAGATAGATGTATAATGCCGGTTAAGCCGACTGATAGATGCCAGCGGTGTCTGAAAATCGGACACTCGCCGGCCGGCTCGGCTTGTTTCTGTCGTCGTCGTCGTCGTCAACGCCGAGCAAGATCAGTGTCGTAGGATCGCCAGAGCTTTGGGTATCGAGACTACCTCACGCTGTTCCCCAACCTCACGTCCCATGTCCACAGTTCTGTTAGTGTCCTTCGTCTTTTTTTCTCCCATCGCAGCGCTTACTTCCCGATAGTAGGAAGAAAATCAGAATAACGGGTGCGTCTGATTGCCAATGCTAGCGTAGTTGTCTTGTGCACGAATTCACCTTCCAATAGTTGTTGCCGCAGATGGTTTATCGAAGCGGGACGTCTTTCGTCTCCCTGACCCCTTTGCGGTTATCACCGTCGACGCAGAGCAGACGCATACCACCAGCGTCATAAAGAAGACTCTAAACCCATACTGGAACGAAAGCTTTGACATGTGAGCAATTGTTTCCCGTGGGGCGGCGACATTCGAACTTTCTCTTAACTTTTATCCGCAGCACCGTCAAGGATTCCTCTGTTGTCGCCGTCCAGATATTCGACCAACGCAAGTTCAAGAGGCGCGATCAGGGTTTCCTTGGTGTTGTCAATGTTAAAGTCAGCGACGTTCTCGATCTTGAACTCGATACGCATGGTAAGCGCCTGCCAGCTTGGATGATTCCGTTTGTCTAACGAACGCATCTCTCCAGAAATGTTGACTTTGGATTTGAAGAAATCGAACGATAACCTTGTGGTACACGGCAAACTTATCATATACTTGTCGACGAACGTCAATCAACCGATACCCAATCCTGGGCCCTCTCAGGTTCACGGCGTTACCACCGCACTGGCTGACATGGGCATGAATGAGTCCAGCATATCTCTTTCCCCAAATGCCCCTTCCCCTGGGAACACATTGTCCAGAACGCCTAGCACACATGCAGCTGGGGCCGCAACACCGTTACTACCTATACAACCTTCACCCGGTCTTACCGATCTAGATCACTCCCTTTCCCAGTCCAATCGTCCCGTTAGCTCAGGTAATCCAGGGACACTCGGTGTTGGCCAGCAGGCCAATGCTGCAACTCCAACGACACCCTCTGGCGCAGCTAATCAACAAAGAAATTTCAACCCCAACGTCGACCAATTTGGGCCGCTGCCTCAAGGCTGGGAACGTCGTATCGATCCTCTTGGCCGAACCTACTACGTGGATCACAACACACGAACTACAACTTGGAATCGTCCATCCCCCGATCAATCGGTTAACACGAACAATCAGGACAGCGAGACAAATGCGGCCAGAGACCAGCATTCGCGTCGTGTTCTGGCTGATGACATGGTTGATGTCACCCGCTCTAATACACAAACCAACGCTCCCCGTCCAGGATCCACTACACCACAATCCAATCCGAATGACACTTCATCGGCTGCCCTTACTGCTAGTAATAACATGACTACTGCGGGTACTGGTAGCCTTCCGGCTGGATGGGAGGAAAGGTACACTCCTGAAGGGCGTCCATACTATGTTGACCACAACACTCGTACAACTACCTGGGTTGATCCTCGTCGCCAGACAATTATTCGTGTCATGGGACCCAGTGGCCAAAACACCTCTCTCCAGCCACAAGCTATTTCTCAACTTGGACCTTTACCCTCTGGATGGGAGATGCGTCTTACGTCCACTGCGCGCGTGTATTTCGTGGATCACAATACCAAAACTACAACCTGGGACGATCCCCGTCTCCCATCCACATTGGATGCAAATGTGCCGCAATACAAACGCGATTTCCGCCGGAAGCTCATCTACTTCCGCAGTCAGCCTGCTATGCGTGCACAACCAGGTAATTGCCAAATCAAAGTTAGGCGAAACCACATCTTCGAGGATAGTTATGCGGAGATTATGAGGCAGACCCCCAATGATTTGAAGAAGCGTCTCATGATCAAATTCGATGGCGAGGACGGTTTAGATTACGGTGGCCTTTCAAGGTACGTTGATAACCATGGGTAACTGTTCGCAAACCGATAATTTTCCCAGAGAATTCTTCTTCCTTCTCTCGCATGAGATGTTTAACCCATTCTATTGCCTGTTTGAATACTCCGCACACGATAACTACACACTCCAGATCAACCCCGCGTCGGGGGTAAACCCTGAACATTTGAATTACTTTAAGTTCATTGGACGGTGTCTAGGACTGGGCATTTTCCACCGACGCTTCCTTGACGCATACTTCATTGTCAGCTTCTACAAGATGATTTTGAGGAAAAAGGTTACGCTATCTGACCTAGAGTCTGTTGATGCAGAGCTTCATCGCGGTCTCACGTGGATGCTGTAAGTTTTCCTATCATGCATGTCTGCATACTCACGGGAAGCACAGTGAAAATGACATTACGGGTATCATTGACGAAACTTTTACCACGACGGAGGAACGATTCGGAGTGCTTGCGACCATCGACCTGAAACCCGGGGGCGCCGACATTACTGTGACCGAGGACAACAAGAAAGATTACGTCGATGCTGTGGTGGAGTACCGCATCTCGAGGCGCATCAAGGATCAGTTTGAGGCATTCATGTCGGGTTTCAGCGAGTTGATCCCTCAGGAACTCATCACCGTCTTTGACGAACGAGAGCTCGAACTGCTTATTGGCGGCATGTCCGAGATTGATGTGTAAGTTATCGTGGTTGCATTGTGTTGCTGCAAGCTCACCCTCGTAGTGACGATTGGACCAAACATACCGATTACCGAGGCTATGAAGTCAACGACGAGGTCATTCAGTGGTTCTGGAAGTGCATTCGCAGTTGGCCACCCGAACGCAAATCTCGACTGCTACAATTTGCCACGGGTACATCACGCATTCCCGTCAACGGCTTCAAGGACCTACAAGGCTCAGATGGTCCGAGGCGTTTCACCATTGAGAAATCGGGTGATCCGTCACAACTACCAAAGAGTCATACTTGTTTCAATCGCATTGATTTGCCGCCGTACAAGGACTATGCGAGCTTGGAGCACAAACTCACACTTGCTGTAGAGTACGTCTATTCTTTATGCGGACTTAACCTGCGCGCTGACCTGCTTGTTAAACAGGGAGACTGTTGGATTTGGTCAGGAGTGAGTTTTGCGGACCAACACTGTTTACTCTTTCGACTTTTTTGTATCTCCTTTTCGCCTTTCTCACTGAACGACATCCTATCTCTCTTGTAATCTTATCGGGATGTATTGTTTGTTCGCACAAGACTCGGTTGTCTTGAATGTCTGTCTACTAGACCAGAAAATCGTCCGAAATACATCGAGATCATCAACGCTTCTCAAACGCGAACCCGATATAAATGTCTGATTTCCATGAGTAATATCCGCGCACACGGAAGAAATGACTCACTTGCGGCTTCCCACTGATCCTCGTTCATCGAGCTCTCGCCATTCGCGTCCACAACCTTCATGCGCACCATGAGGTCCTTGAACTCCTCTTGCTCCGAGTGTTCCGCGAATATTTGGTGGAATTCTTCCTTGTATATTGGGTAGAGGGAATATTGCTCAGCCAAACTGTAACGTATGGTAAGAAAACTGGCCCTCAGAATCACAAAGATGAACAGATGACGAGAACCGATCTCCAGAGACTGGGGGGAGATAAAGACCATGAATGCAAAGATTATCAGCGTCCAAAAGAATCGCACGCCCTCTAGAGCTTGCCAGGCATGACGTCAAGAAGAAAACAACGAACATGGCATACCCACCCTACGAAGTTGTCCCAGTTCACAATATATTCTGGCACATCCCCAACAGCATCCTGGAGGAAGAAATAATATCGGTGCCCAAATAGCGGGCGAGACTGCCGATCTTCAAAACGGATCTTATATACTGCATTGCCGAAGGAAAGGTCAGCGGCAGAAGGTGGCAGGGCGTCTAGCCGTTCTCTGAGACCCATGTTATCCTTTTGACACGAAGCAGAACAAGAACGGTGCATACAGTAATTGATCGGCGTTGGGAATTGTACCGAGGAATACACCACCCCTACGGAGGTACTGACTCACGTTACGAAGCATACACCGCGCTTTTTGTGGCGTCTCAAAGGCATAGTGCATACAAAACTGCATCGAGACGACGTCGAAAGGCTGCGCGAGTCGTTCCGGTGGAAAAGCTTTTGAAAGTGGTTCGGTATAACAATCAACCGCGGCGAATGCGGCATCAAAGCGAGGCAGAGGCATTGACTGCCATCTTTCACGGGCCTGAGTGATGGACACTTCGGCGATATCTGGACAGATGGACATGTCATGACGATTAAGAAGACGAAGCGGAAAACACCCGCCAGCACAGACCACCTCCCTAACCCGAGCTTTTGACCATTTGATGAGATCACCACCCTTGCCGCAACCGAGATCGAGGACCTTGCCCCGCCTGCCTGGCCCGGCGTGCTGTGACTTGAAGGCTGGAGAGGCAAAGCGCGTGATCAATACAGATTTCACCCAGTTGTTGAAGTATTTGAGGCCGATGATGGGCGATTCCATGCGTTGCTTGACACCTACTTCAGGGCGCGTGTTGTCTGTGCACGTGGTCAAGAATACGCCGGGTAAACAGGACTAGGGACCGACAATGATCAACCACTTTACCAACATCACCTGCATGTCTTTTTGCATGTGGAGAGTTGTCTGGGGAGCTGCTGCGTTCCCGTTTACGCCTGGAAAGGAGAAGCTGTGTGCCAGTACCGCGGTAGTGTCGAAACCTCTCGATTTCTTGTGTTGACATTGGCATAAGAATGGAGCCTGCAGGGGTTCTGCGATTGCGTGGGTTGTATGGGATGGCAGAAAGTGGCGAAGGGGGTGGCGGCATTGACGACGGAGAGGTAAATGCAGGAACAGTGGTCGACTCAGAAGAAGGCGAGAGACGTGCACGCGGAACGGAGGATTCGACTTGGAGCGATGGACGGGCTGACTGAGGATGGCGTGAGAAATGGTGGGACTGTCCATCCACCGGTGATGTGTCCGTGCGCGGGATGTCGAGGACCGGGAGGGTGCTCCGACGCCGTAGAGATGTTGCGTCGGCCAGTTTGTCCACATCCCCGTTTGGCGTAGACTGCGTGTCGGCTCCTAGTAACAGATGCGACAGACTCGATGGCCGTGCAGATCCGGGCGTGCGTGGTTCCTGAGGCTCCGAGTTGAGGAGGACAGCTAGATCAGTGGCTCGACGACCAACAGTCGGGCTATTTGTTGCCCGCGCAGAAGAAGGGCGCGATGAGGAGGGCGAGGGAACGTCAAAAGAGTGTCTTTCGTGTCTGTCCAAATCGACGTCGTGGGCGTGAGCTGGGAGGGAATTTGACCGAGATACTGGGGAGTTCAGGGCTGCGTCTCGAACTGGATCAAAGGCTGGCATGATGTCGATTTCCGTGGAACAGATGACCCTGTAGTCAACCAGTCATCACCCAGTGGTACGCCGGGAATGGCTCGTCGTTGTAAGCGCCGAACTCAACATCGAGCAGACTGCATACTGTTATTACGTAATACACCTTCCTCACGCCTTCCTCAGGTCGCGTCCCGAAAGCCACTCAGAAATGTCCATTGTCGAACGCTAAACAAATAATTTAGTGCCGGCCCATCGACGCGGCTGGAAACTTGCCTTAATCCAAGCCGCAGAGGTTCGCAATGAGTCGAGCATCTGGGCCAGTGCAAGGTGGTATTGCGAAGTGTCTTTATGCTAGATCTTCGCTGAGCATTGGAGCGAATACCAAAGATGTGGTGAACATGCCTCGAAGAACTTGGTGATCTTTCCAATATCATCTTGTGTGTTGAGGTTGCGAAGTGCAGCCTGCCACCACATGGATCACAACACGAACATCCAAAGACCAATTGTCGTACCGAGATTATGTATCTAAAGGAAAAGTTTCCTTTGAATCGTTCCTCAAGCTAGGCGGTGTCAATCACGTTCGCAAGCGGGATTTCATATGGGCGCACAGTTTCAAAGTTGTCCATGAAAAACTTGGCCGACCTTCGTCTTGTGACATAATTCGACTGTTGACCAAGGAAAAAGTATCTGATATCCTGACTTCTGGCTTCGTCGAGGATGAAGCGTTCAGTGTCCCTATGACACCACTCATCTTTACTCGCACACATAGCATACCTGTCAAGGTTGAATCAACATATCTGATGACGATCAGCTTGCGTACGCACATCGCAGATATACGAGCTGATGGTGAGGTAGCCGTATCCCCGCAAAGACCTTTGATGAAATTATATTCATCCAGCCCCCCATATTTCACAGCCTAAGGATTTGTTCTTGTCAATGTACTTATGTAAATGTTGCGAACGGGTCGCTTACGTGTATAGCGGCCGTTCTAAACAGGTCGCCAGGGATCTTTGATTCATCCTTGGTGGCCATGTAAACCTTGAACATCTCCAGAAGCACGCCAATGACACTTCTTTGATGTTAGTCCATTGCATACTTGCTGCCGATACCAAGGATCACGCACGCTTCATCCCCGGCCGCAGCAGCCTGTCCTACAGCTTTCGTTCGGAGTTGCGAGGTGGAAACGGGTTCAGAGGGCAAATACACGTAGCCAAGTGTATTTACGATTGGTTTGAAAAGGTTCTGTATGAAAATGGCAGCCGATGATGAATGCTGGAATCATAGCACTTGCTTTTCTAAACTCATTCAAGCCCCTGACAATCTCCTCGTTTTCCCACCACGTCGATGCTAACAGAGCCAAGTTTTCTGCAACACTGTCCCAAACTAGAACTGCCCATTTCGTCAAAGCAAATCAGTGACATCATATCCTTCCAAATACTGAAATACTTGCACTCTGTCTCGTTCCTGAATATATCGACCACCGTAAGTGCCCTACTAACAGATGCGTGCCCAGACTTGGCAAGTGCCATAGCGTCATGAACAAGCCCTATGCGATCATTGAGGGAGAAGATATTATCGCTCCTAGCTGCTTCGCGCGCAATGAGAGTGAGCCGCTCTTCGGTGTAAAGAACCCTATCTATTTATCTACGGGAAGCACAATTAAGGAAGAAAGAGGACATAACACGTACAAACACCGTACGTTCCCGCATTAATCTTGTATGGCTTGTTTGTGTCAATGGCAAGGTCCGCCTCACGGTCAGTAAGCACTGCAGTTTTGTCGATTGATGGTTTTCCGGTGTCGTCCACAGTCAAGACAGCAAGGGGTATAGTCCTACGTGGATCAAAAACAGCCCCGGGATCGAGGTGACATTAGGAACATACCACGTTGTTTGATTGTCTTTCTCTTTTGCAGGACCACTCTCGAGGTAGCGATCTTGACGTACTTTGATTCCATCTCTCGTTTCAGTGACAGTTAACACCGGAAACCCGACCTATAAATGACAACTTGTGGATGAGCAACAAATTGGGACGTCAACTTTGTCGAGATGCACCTTCGTAATCCAATTCTCCATCATACTTGAGACATCGATGGTTAACCCAGCAATGATGGTAGCTTTGTGAATCCCACTCCACAGATCCTTTGTGGTAGTATTCCCATACAGGTGGTCCTTGAGGTAGATCGAAACACCTTTGAGGAAGACGTCCTCTCCGACAAAGTTGCAAAGCATACGGAGAACTAGGAATGGTCTGACTCCTCACACTGCACGTCTAGTACAATAGCCTCACCTGAAGCTGCTTTAGCGTATGATAATGAATCAAATATCTAAGACCGCTGTCAACTCCGCTGGTGATTGGTGGGCAAACAAGGACTCACTTGATTGATTAGCTTGGCATCGGGGCATTGGACCTCGATCGGGTGGGATGATAGTTTGGAATCAAGACTTAGAGCATCGTTTAAGTTATCAGAGATGAACATGGAGTCAACTTTCCATTCGGGATAGAGACTAGACGGGGGTCAGCAGGACTATGCACAACTGGTGCGATCCTACCGGTCTGGATAGGGTCATTAGCAGAGTACAAAGGGTGGCTACCACAACATACCAATGACAATAACTTCACCCACCTTGACACCGTGAATATAACCCTCAAGAGTAAAATGAGCACATACCAGAGTGGCAAATCCTTCGTTTAAATACAAGTAGTCCCACCATTCCATTGTGGTAATGTCCCCGAACCTCCAGTGAAGGTGAGCACTTACACTAGTTCGGGTAGATCTACTCACCACATATGGGCCACTTCGTGACACTGGTAGACGGTAACGAGTTGCTTCGTTGCCGTATCGGGGTGAATCGAATTCATAAGAAATGCGCTGGTACGTCCCGTGATAAGTCCCTACATATTCTATAAGCACCAGGAATGTCGTTAATTGCTTGAAGTTGTTACCCAGTTCTCCATGGCACCGCTATCAAAGTCATGTGCCTTTAGCGAATTCACTCATGGTATCTCGGAGAGATCACTGAAGGTGTCTCACCACCAATGTATCTAGCTTTGGAAGGGGATACTCGATGTCGAAAATTTGTTCATAGATAGGAAGCACTTTAGCTTTGACGTCCAATGCATACTGGGCCTGATCAATGACATCCGGAGTGCCTAACAAAGATTGATAAAACGAAATTGTTCGTGTTACGGGGATACTCGCCGTATATACGGAGTGGTCGAGTCTTTCCTGTCAGCGGGCTTGTAAACGAGCTCTCAAGGCGATCAAAATGCCCATTGGCAAAGGCGACAAGGTACGTCGACATCTAATGAAGTGAGCCTTCAAAACGCATGCACTTCCGGGTGACCCACTGGAGGTGTCGTGTTGAACTTGGTGATTTTCCACTCATCACTCTGTTCCTCCGTGCTAAGGGCAGCAAAAAACTTTGTTAGGGCAGCACAGTCAGAGACATGGGCCCCAGGCTTGTGAATTTCTTCGGAATCCACAGACATGTTGCTTAGGTTGGTAGTATCTGTGCGAGATATCATTGTGATTGTGAATCTGGCCTTGAGTAAGGGTTCATCCCAGCAAGGAAATGCACGCCGGGCAGCAGTAGGCTAGAGTATTGGTTGTATTCAGGCCGATTGCTTTTTGAGTGCAGCATCGATAGATTAACCCACTTCAAATTGCGTGAGACTGTACACCTTTTTACCACCATCCCCGTGTGTGGACTTGTAGTAGCCCATCATTGAACCAGTAAGTCTTCCAGAGAAAGCGATCGTCAGGGTAGCAGTAGAATTTGCGGGAAGTTCTGTAGAGAGACCGAGAGTACCTCGCTCTGCTTCAGCGTCACTGGACGACTTAGAGATGTCGACCAGTCGTAACTTGGGATCATGGGAATACAAAGACATGTCGGATAACTCTAGGTCTGCCACATTGAAGGTGAGAGTAGATGTGTTTTCCTTGACCTTCAACCTAATGTCTGTTCAATACAGAGCCCCAGGAAATGGAGAACATCACGCACTCGATCTTCGTGATGCCCTCAAAGATTTCTTTTTCAAGGTCCGTCTTAATGGTAAGATAGTAATGAGTGGGTTGGACATTTGTCGGTAGGCGAAAATCGCTGTCGGACATGGTTGGGAAGTAGAATCCGTGGCAACTGCCACCCCGGGCAAGATCAGATAAAACGTAGATACATACGGTGCAAACATTTGTAACATATTCCGCTTCCGTTTAAGGATAAGTGGGTTATCAAAAATAAAAGTTTGTCGCTTAGATAAGAATAACAAACATATCTGAAAGCCGGGCGAAATATGTTTGTGTGTTTGTAGCGACTATATTTGGCAGACTTATCCGGCAGGGATTCACCCCTATGGACCGGCCCCTGGCAGGCAAGACCGAATAAATCCACTGAAAATAGCCGGTATGAATTCATAAACATATTCCGCTTGCATTTTCGGGCATGTTTATTATTATTATCTAAGCGACAAACTTTTATTTTTGATAACCTACTTATCCTTTAACGGAAGCTATAAACATTTGTACCATATATGTACTTACGTTTTATTCGATCTTGCCCGGGGTGTGCAGATGCTGATCATGTGAGCTTCGGGCGTATCAAGTTGGTCATCTGATCCTGTCCATGCTAGCTCTGGCAATACAGTACATGCTGGCACACTTGTCATACATAGTCACTACTCCGATCGGTCGGGAGATTCGCTTCGATTGCTGACTATCGAATATTATAGAGAGAAGCTGGTTTCACCAGTAAAAGTGACTTCGGAAATGTCTTCGCGGACACGTTTTGATCATGTTCTGTCAAGGCGTTGCGGAACCGCGATGCGATACCGTCGTTACATTCGATGAGTTCTTCCCAGAAGTGAGTGAGAGCTTTCCCGTTCTTGTAGTAATCTTCTTCGAGGCGCACTAGTCCATTGAAATATTTTGCACTAAATGGGTCGTCGGCAAGAGGTCTGAAAGAAGAGGGACATTTTACTTCTCGACAGCCATGCTCTGTAGCTCATCGAGAACCTGTCGGATAAGTTCGTCTCGGGCATATTGGGCATCTTTTTTGATGTTCCTGAATCTATTAGAGATACCCTTGATGATCACCTTGTAAACCGATCAGTCACATCAAAGTACGACATAAATGACCAGTTAGGCACAGTTTGGATTTCATTGAGTACCTGTTAGATGTGGGTTAAAGGAGGTGAGGGTGAGGGTAGAGGCACTCGCCTCCACGATCTCTTGAATCTCGACCTCGTCAGTGGTTTGATCATGGACTTGAGTTTGCATTAAACCTGTGTGTCGGTTTACTTGCCCCAACACACATAGCGATGGACAGTATTTACATTGCGCTGTTTTTGATTTTCGCCATTTGACCTGTGGGGTGATCTGGTCAGGTGATTCATGTCTCGCGTGCACGGGTCCCCTTGGTATCATGAGGGGAGAAAGGATGTCGCTCTCAGACTCGGAGGGTGACGGGGACCGATGGCTTCGTGGAGTACAAACGAAGCCCGCACATTAGTTTCCGGCTTTGTCACGAGAGAAACCGGGCAAACTAACTTGAAATTGCTCTCCGGTGTACATTCAATCGGAGATGCAAAGGTAACAGTTCGGCGTTTGCGCCGAGGGGAAGGTTCAAAGGCGGGCTCTTCTGTAGCGATGCCGTTGGACGGATCTAGTGTCCTGTACCCTGTTTGAACGCCTAGTTCTGAATGTCCAAGAGCAGCGGATGGCTTGCACAATCCTTTCTTCTGAGATGGAGAACCTTCGACGGTGAGATCGACGGTGATAGTTTGTGCTGGGGGCGTAGACTCTGCGATTGGTCGGAATGGCTGGTCCGTAATTAAAATTCGAGCGGCTACGTGAATCTAGAAGATTACCTCTACAAGGGCTTCCCCTACTTTCGGAGAGAGCGAGCATGTGACAGTTTCCCGTACTGGGGTAATCGCTTTCTCTGCGGTACGGGGGTCAAACAAAAGGAATTGATCATTGGCGATTTCTTCGATCTTGACGTGAACGTCCTCTATGAATTGTGTGGCGGCTTGTTGGATGGCATCAGGGTCGCGCTGTGCTTTGATCGGTGTGACGTCGGGTTGACAGGATTCACGGCGGATACTGGCAGCCTAAACAATAACCTCATAGCGTCAGACTCAAATCCGGAAGGCTGACCTTTGCGACGTCTCGGGGTAAGCTTGGTGTAATGTTTCCGCCACCCCCCAGCTCCACAATAGGCTGTGGATTGAAGAGGTTCGAGTTGACGGCTATAGCATTACTCGATACTTCACAGGTAACCTCTGGAGAAAGGGTCGATCTACACGGGGTCTGTACGGCGTGTGGCGCAGGAGTCGATCGTGCGTCACGATCAACCTCGAGAATGGGGCCTTGCCGTGGGACGGTAGTCAATTCCTCGCATTCAAGGTCAGAGATTGATTGGTCGTCTACTTGTTTCCTTTTCCGAGTCTTGCTAAGCATGGGAGTGGCCCGGGCTGCGACTCTCGCTGCTGTCTGCCTTTCTTTGATTCTTGATGATTTACGAGTTCCCCGGTGGACAGGCTTGGGCCTCGGGGGACCACCAAAATCAACCATGGGTGAGTCGGTACCAGGAAAAGACCTTTTGGCTGTCTTCGTGCATCTGCTTGCCCCGGGAATACAGGTGGCACCTACAAATTTTCGTTAGCTTTAACCGTACGCTCCCCGGTGCCCGTACCGCTGCGGCTCTTCTTGCGGGGAGGCGTAGATTCATCACCGATGTCAATGACCGCCTCCCTCGAAGATTTAATGCTCTCTCTCTTTCTCCGATTTCCAGAAATCCTGGGCAGGATGCTCGTATCTTTCGTAACCTCGTCCCGGGAATGATCGACGTTAGGTGTAATGCGTCCGCCGTGGTGCTGGCCGAGTAAGTTCTCCGTAAAGCTCGACGCTATCATGTCCTTCCTTGTTGCGCAATGATCGGTCGACTTATTTGATCCACCTGACTCAGTGAGATGCTGAGATGCCACAAACAAAGAACCAGCAACTTCGGGTCCCACAGTGGTGAGAGTGATATCGGCGTTCGACAGCGACATTGGGGAATTATCGATCTGAGTGCTGGAAGACTTCGGAGAATTCGAGGTTAATGGCCATTTCACGTTTTTAGGAGACTTCTGAACAGCCCCTTCGAAATGACTAAGGGCTTTTGTGGCGGAATCGAGGGATTTCATGACAACGGTAGCACTGGAGCTCTTCGTCCGTATGCCGTCGACCTCGTGTCGTGTCGGGCTTTCGCGGGTACAAGATATTGATACTCCAGCCGCCATCCGTTCGTTGACCATATTGTCCTCAGGCTCGAAGTCTGAAATATCTGAGAGTCTATCGTTGTCGCCAAATAACTGTATCGCTTCGGTGGGAGAGCGGAGACAAGTAGAGGGCAAGACCTTCGACGTTCCTTTGGTAGATGAAAATATAACGTCACTCATAGTACCTTCAACAGACTCAATGGGCTCGGAAGCGGGCACTAGATCGTCGTCTTCGAGCGCAGGCTGCGGACAGAGCACGGGAAGGGAGTTCGCGTCTCCGAAGTGGAGTATTGGGACCTCTTGAGGCTCTTCTATATCTGTTTTGTAAACTGGAGAGATTGTTTCGTTAGCGGCGAGAAGTAATCAAGTGTTGGATTTAAAACCTTGGTTAACGCGCTGAACTTTGCTTTCGAAACTCCCTAGTGGAGGTGTCGGGGAACTACCGCTCATAAATCTCAGCGCCGAGCCAACCGAGATACCCTTTCGTTTTCTCGGAACTTTCGCAAGTGAACTGAGAAAGTTTAACTTTCCCTATCACCGATGAGTAAGTGAATCGTCTATCAATGAATGATCCTACCACACCACGCCGTCGTAAAGCCTCCATGAATTTCCCTATAACATCACTCGGCAAGAAAAATTTGGCATACAAGAGGCTTTCGTCGGGGGCTTTCATTTCGATATTACCTACTAACGGCGGGGAGGTCAGATACACCATTATCAATATCCTTCCCTGGGGAACATTTTTCTCCGAGGCGTCAAGTGTAATTGTGCGAATACGAGAGTATGGCACCTCCAGGCTCTCACATATGACACTCTACCAAGGAAGATCGTAAGATAAGGATGCCAACGAAAGGAGAATTACCTACATCTCCAACAATGATATTCGCGAAGAAAGCTTGTTTATCCATAATCAGCCTGTCGGTCACAAGCGGCTGGGGAAAGACTTCTCCACAGACGGCTATTTCATCAATAGAAAAGGGTTGTGGGCTGTGAGTAGTGTATTAGTATGTCGACTATCATTGAATCATCCACTTACTAAGTGATATCACTTTCGGCAAGGACATCGATGATCAGAGCGGCAATGTCATCCCAGTGTCTGCTACATGCGTTTTGAATTATATCGAGCAGTTTTTCACTGCATTTAAACATCTTCGGAGAACCCAAAACATCTTTCACGAACTTAACCCTTTTGGACTTTCCTTGGGGGGTGTTGTGGACAGGGGGAAGAAGCCGAGCGAATAACATCAACAATGCCTCAAGAATCAGATAATCTGGCGTTAATCGAAGGGATATGAGTGCAGACGAATATCTAAGCCAGCGGATGACTAGTACCTCTTGTTTTGGATATAGCAGCCCCGAGTCGTTCACTGTCGAAGCCAATATTCAAACAAAAGTACAAAGACAGAAAAGGAGATCTGACCCGCCCAAAATAGCCTTTTCATATAGCGCATTCCGAACAGCGACTTGTCTAGCAGCAGTTTCCGCCAAAATATTATACGCCTGCGAAAAGTGCTTAGATCAAGAACCTAGCGCATATATCCGGTATTTTGCAGAAATATTGCACTCACGGATAAGCAGAGCTGTGCGCTAAATGCTGACAATTCTCGGCCAGAATCGAGAAAGAAGAATTCGCAAATGGTGCGACATAAAGCCTCCCAGATGGTACCCTCAGACCCAGCGTTGCCTGTTGTTGTTGTTAGCAATACAGCTCAGTGACGCGGAAGGATGCGCACCATTATCATTTTGATCAAGGAAATCCTGGGAACCACATAAAATGTAAGTCGCCTTTATTATAACCACTATCGCGATCTTACAAGGACGCCGGACAAGATAACCCGCGCGGTTTCATCCCACGCCGACCGATACCTCTCGTCTTCACCATTACGCGCGTCACAAATGTTCCCTAATACCGTGGAGAGGACAGAGGAAGAAAGTTGCAACGCTGGTTGTAGGCAGGCATTATATAATGGAAGAAGTGGCTTGCGGAGCACAGCGCAAAGCTTTTGTATCATTTGTACCGAAGGTGACGAGGAGTTCTATGTAGAAATATTGATCAGGTGTGGATCAGGACAGCTCAGACTGGCGTACTAAAAGTACCAAGAAAGATGCAAGGTGATCGAATGCGTCCTGTACGTGGCTTTCGATATCTTTCTTGTTTAGTGCTGATCTGAGCGCGTCGATAGCTTCTGGTACATTTGGCATAATGAACGAATCCTGTTGGGCCCACTAGTAGGTGCGGATGCAGAAAAAGGATCGACGGTGGCCAGACGATGAGCAGTCGCCTACCACGTGACTCTTGCTTTTTGTCATGTGACTAGAACGCGGAGTTTCAAAGAGTAAGACGCGTATAAGTATCTACATCGGAACCGGATAGACCTTTCACTACATGCTCACATTTGCGCTACCTTTCTCAGATGGAATCCTCCGGGGTAGAAATAAAGCCGACCATATCAACGGACGACATTCCAGCAAAGAGTCTTCTTACACTCGGCTCGAGCAAGTTCAAGCAGTCTAGATACGAGGACGTATGGCCCGAAGACGTGCACGCCGCATTCATGGAAGGTTTGTACGCTCATCTATATTGATTTATTATTCTACGATAAAGCCTAGCCGTCGCCCTGTACCCGCCAATGGGCAAGCGGCGTCTCAGATATTATCGTATATCTTCGCATGAAAATGAGCATTTTTCCGACGCCAACCGATTCAGATCATTTGGACGTTGCCAGCTTATTCAATCATATATTCTGGAGAAGACTGGGAAGAATCGTACCAGGAAGCAAGTCTCCAGTCACCTGCAGCGACTTAAAAAAATTCACAAGGACAATCCCGCCCGTACGTCTCAAGTTTGAATTCTCGCAGATTGCCTTTTCAAGCCTTCCCCAGTGCGTTTCCTTTTCTCGGAGCACTCGCAGCCCCCCTCGGATCATTATTCTGTACAAGAAGCTGTGCCAGTCCCTGTGGTACCCTCTCAAGATATTCCATGCGGCACGCGTCGCTCTAAAAACGACTTCGACTTTACGGTGAACATCCAGAGTGCGGATACTATCGCCAATAACGACAACTCCCCAACATTTCCGTATGCTTCGGACTTGGTGACATCATTCGAGAGCGATTTCGGCAACACCCCTAACTTGTCGGCAAATCGTCACAACAAACCCTCCCGAATTCTTTTTTCCCAGGAGCTTGATCTCCCCCAACATAGCCCAGAGAGTACTTTTCGTCCTTCTAACAACGACTACTTTTCCGAGCTCCAGGACCCGTTACTCTTCAAAGAAGCGGTAAATGGTGGGTTTCGCGTCGACTCAACATTCAATACATCCGCGTTCTCGATGTCAATGGGCCGTTTTGCTTCAAGGCTTTATACACAAGATCGAGCAGATTCGTGCCCGACAACGCATATTTCTCGCGCAGATTATACCCCCGCATTTCAACCAGCGCATCGATGGACTTCTTACGACGACATGATGGACAGTTTTTTGTGTACTCCACTCCTCACTCCGGCCCGACAATGGTTCCACGCGCCGTTCTGTTCTCTTGAATCGTTTTCAGCGGAAAAGCAATCCGTTCTCGCCTATCCCTGGGCATCTCCGCAAAATTTTGACGTAGACCGAGACCTCCGCGAGATCCCCTCTCGCTACCCCCCAACAGTATATCGGCCCAGTCCTACGTACTCTGAAGCGAGACTAAACTCACCCCCGTTCCAAAGCTCTCTCTCTGAAAGCGAAGGATCGCAATTTTCCCAGGGAATCTCTTACTCTTTCGTTGCAACAAGTCCCGCGACCGTGCCAGAAGGTACTTCAACAGAAAGCGCGGTCGATTTTGCAGGACAAGTATCGCCCGAAAATCTCGCGTCTCCCGTGATTATGCCGACACCTGTATACCCGATTTCGTACATCCACTCGGATGAAGATGCCTACACGCCAACCTCGAATCTTCTATCCCATCATCCCACGGCTACCTAAATCAGCTTGGTTCAGACGTCTCTATAAGAATACCTCATCATAATGTTTTACAGATTTTCACCTTATCAACGCACGTCCTGTTTAGAGTGTACTTGTTGTAGCTTTAGGCCTAGTTCACACTTGTAGCTGTACTTGGATCGTGATTGTAATGTATCCCCACATGGCAAGTACCTTATTTAGGTTCTCCGTGTACGTAACCGGCCGAACGACAACTCCACCTGCACCCTCTTGAAGCTCTTGACCTTGCAAGACTGTGATCCTTCGCGCGCGAGGATGGAACCACGCAAAAATGCGAGGATTTCTTTGGCCTCATTGAAGGTATACCATTTATCGTCACTGCATGTCTAGTGGCTCAGACGATCCTTTGACGGCGACAGCCACCAAAGATCAAACGACAGCAACTACGAAAGGTGTCTTTACCTTTTTACTGTCCAAAATCTGCGTGTTCAATTTATCCTAGTACTCCTGGCTGCCAGATGTCCTGCGATTGAAAGGCAGCGTGTGTCAATTGGTTCTCTATGCTGCTCGTGTTCAACGCAGACACATAGATCATACCACGTATTTTCGGTCCAGTCTTGACGGTGACGATTTTTTCTGGAGTAGTCGCGTTTGCACGGTCGCGAGGCACTTCAATCGAGCTCGCAAATTCAGTGGTTCCTTTACTCTCCGTGGTCGTAAGCAGGACCATCTCAGATACCATTCTCGTAGGTTGATTTTTTCATAGGTGGGCCTCATTCTGGTATTTAGGTAAGTTTCACGATTTCTGGCCAAATCGTTGTGTACGACTGAATCCCCACCGTTACAGAAATGGGTATGTCTAAGAGTTGCAGACGCGCTTGAGGGACACAAGAGGAACACTAATCTGCTCTAGCTCCTCTTACGATCGCTATTGGGAAGGCAGGAAGTGTTTTTCAACGCTCACAGGCAATGTATGATATCGCAGGAGGGCTCATCGTTTACATAACTCACGTTTGCCTTTCATAGGTCCGAAACCTATGTCGCAATGTCTGGATCCACGTCGCCCCTCCCCCTCCTGCCGAGGAAGGCAGAGTCACCCAAGGTAGAGTCTTCACTCAACTCACTCACGCCGAGATCAAGCGCCAGAAGATTGAGACGTTGCGGTATTGTCTTGGCTTTGTCTATGCGCTGAAGCACTACCTTCGCGGAGAGGATGGAGCAGATTATGGCGACCTGGCTGCAATCTTACCACCTCATTTCTCTTTACATGGTGACCTGGGCTATATCACAAAGCACGGCCATCCCTCCTATGCAGCGATGCATGGTTGTACTCCGGATCCCAGTATTAGCGACAGGCCATCTATGGATGCTACAAAGAGGGTCAAGAGGAAGCGGAGCAAGAAGAATGTGGTTCTCCAAAGTCACACTTCGGGTTCCGCCACGCCTCTCCTCAGCGATTCCCACCAAACTGTCGAGTTCCACCCATATGCCGATCGGATATCGATGCCACTTCCTCTGATGTTCGTAATAACACATCTATTCCTTTTGCAATGCTCACGGCTGCTATAGTATTGCCCATGAGATCTCGAGTACTATCTTTAGGTTCAGACGGGAGGGCTTGTTAGAGACAGTCGGCCCTGCAGGTGAGTTTAGTCTTCAACTCCACTCGCGCGATGCTCAAGATTACGTTGTCAAGGGGCTAATGCCATGAGCGGATTGCAAGTTACTCTAACGTGTTAATTTTTTGCAGGCTGAAAACATGTTGGCAGGGTCAGCTCCATGATTGATCAAATGACGTGCATGGAACGAATTGCCAACACTCCCATTCCCTCTTCCTGTCAGTTTGGAGCCACATCTACATTCTCATCTGACCAGACAAATGCAGACGGAATCCACCTCAAACAATGTGTGACGTTGTACCTTTTCGCGTTACCTCTTACTCTCATGAACGAGCTGGGCTGGAGGACAATCCCAATCGTTACTGTAGTCGCATTCACGCTGATGGGTATTGAAGGGATTGCAGATGAAATCGAGATGCCCTTTGGTAAGTAAATCCCGGAAATAATCGTGTCTTGATTAACGCGGGTGACATAGGTTATGACCCCCACGACTTGCCTCTTGGTGAGTGCGCCTTCGTTTCGATATGCTTTATTACTTAAGCCAGATTAGAAACCTATTGCGATGATTTGAAGGAAGAGGTCGAGTGAGTACACACCACCAATGTACCGATTTCATTGTCTCATTGTGCCCGGTAGATATATAATTGAGAGACTGGCGGAGGGTGGTCATGGTTTAGGGGAATTTGATGATGGAGAGGGTGACGATTGACACCACATTATACCATTTCTCCGGGGGCAGGTTTCGTTATAATAATCTCAACTTGGATTGATCCATTATTGAAACCATATTGTGATCTAACTAAATTCCGGTGTACAAAACTCTCCAGGACCATAAGGCTACGAGCAATGAGTAAGCAGATTGGGTCTGCACCCGCACACGGACACACCTTGGATGTCAATGCAGTCAATTCAGCCGAATTTTCACTGGTGTGTCGCCCACTCTGCGGCCCAGGCTTTGGTTTTTGCCCTTTTGCAAACGCGTCGAGCACCTTTTTCGTCGTCGCCGGCGTGAGGTCCTCCTAGGTCTGATCAGTACACTGTCGCACCCAGCTCGGACGACGCACATAAAAGTCGTCATTGACGACCATCATCGGCGCATTGCTACAAGCACCCTGACACTCGACCTCGATCACCGTAAATTTGCCGTCGCCGGTCGTCGCACCAGGCTTGACCCCAAGATGGGCACACACCGTGTCCAGAATCTCTGTCGACCCGCGCAGCATGCACGGCGTGGTTGTACACACCTGGACGAAATGATCCCCGACCGGCTCCCTAGACACCGTCAGTCGCGGACACGGCGCGGACGGGACGCGCACCGATTGAACATGGTGTAAAACGTCACGACTTCGTACACACGCATGGGCGGCATGTCGAGCAGACGCGCGACATAGTTCATGACGCTGATGCTCGTCCAGCCCTTGTTTTGTCGCTGGCCGAGGTCGAGGAGCGGGATGACGGCTGCCTTTTTGTATTGGGGAGGATACCGGGAGATGATGTCCTGCGCCGTCTTCAGGTTGTCGGGGGTAAATTCAAAGGGGATCTAGGGAGACCGTCGAGTGCATACGGGCGGAAGGGAGGGGGGCGTACCTTGGGGTTGTTGTACTTGGTGTCGCGGTGCTAGGACTGGACTTGAGTAGCGGGTCACAGGTTCGGAAGAGGCACCAACCACGAAAAGGGCATCCGAGCGCCTTGAAAGCGACGTCGAGATGCATCTACGACCCAGCGTGGGCCGTAGGACAGTCGTAGACCGCACAAGTTTGTCAAGGAACATGAGTGAGTGCGGTAGTAAAAGCGTTCCCACGATTACCCTAAGTAGTCCTAGCTTACATCCACCATGGAGCGACGCCATTTCGAAGTGATCTGATCGACCTTGAGGAGCACACCAGCCGTGGCCCTCCGTAGTTCGACCTCGTGTATCCCACCCACCCCTCTTACTTGAATACCTCTCTCAAGCATTTTGAATACTTGCCCCGCCCACTCCCCCGTACCAGTCAAGAGTGCAGTGTGCTCCAGGCCGAGCGCATGACCGCCGTCCAGCTCGAGGCAGCCGTCCAAAACCACCAACGCAAGGTTGAGAGCAGATGTCAGGATACTCGCCTCCTTGCCCCCTCCACCGTCCGGCGCACCTTCCTCACTCACGGGTCGAGTAATCTGCCGCGACCCCACAGTGACCGCCAGCTCCAGCGTGTCTGGTGCAACAAGAGCAAGCCATTCCGGCGCGTTCTGGGAGGCATGCACAAGAACCGTGATGGTGCCGAGGAACGGGGACAGAATAAGCGGATTCAAGACGAGTCCCGTTCCAGCTCCACGATATTGATGTAAGACATCGCGTTGCGCAGTGCGTTCCTCTCGTGTTTGTTCGTCTCGGAGAAAGACCCAGAATCGATTGACGAGCGGCATGATAAAGTATTCAGCGGCGATGGCCGTAAAGGGTATCACACTTCGTGGACGTTGCGCGGAAGGAACCTTACTTTCGTGGCTTGCTGGGGCAACTTCGGTAACCTTGGAAGATTTTTTGATCCGCAACTGTCTTTCCCGGACAACCTGTGGAACCTTGGCAGCCATGTCCTCTTGGCTCTTGTCAATGGCCGCTCTGGTGATGTCTTCCAGTAGAGGCCGTAGACTGCTGTCAGAGCCCGTGCCCAAATATCTCTGATGCAAAGTAGGCGGCAACATCTTGCTTGGAAAAGCGGTCCGCTGAGTCTCAGGCGGTTGTAAAGCTGTGGAATAGACGGGAAGTGATGCCAATTCTCTGGCTCCGAGTGCCAGCGCATTCAGCATCACAGAACGCTGATCAGACGAATACTGGTTTTTGAAAAATTCCTCAATGACACATCTGCAATCTATCAGAAAACGAATCTGTACCACACAAAAGATACATACTGAGCAGATATTTTAGGGCAGCATGTGACCAACGCTATCACGATGCGCTGTCTCTTACTGTCAAAATCGACAAGATCATACTTGTTGTTGAGGCAAACAAATCCATATACGAGATTGGCGGCGTTTTCTGCTGCATTGGGAGTAAGAACTGGGATTCAAACGTAATGCCCGACCCACCTAGCTCTGTGCCATAATCACGTTTCCTGCGGATCAGTTCCTCGCCGACATTGATGGCCATTTCAATCTTGTCTGCCTCCTGGTTTTCCTCGGAGGACCCAACGCCACTACCACGGACAAGTTCGCCTAGCTGTGCTAGGTACACAGGGCGAGGTGTCTTTTTTTGACCAACACGAAGCGTAGGATCTTTCTCGAACTCTTGCAGCTCTGACGGTGTGGGCGACGGCGAGCGTGAGGACGACGACGAAGCATAACCGGTCAACGAATCGTCTGAATCGTAGTCTGCAATAATTGACACCGGCGTCTTGATTCCTTTGAGAGACTCCTGCCGGGTAGCAGTTGACGTGGTGTGATTGAGTTCGTCCTTACTTCCTCCAATGGCGGTATCCTCGTGGATAGGCTCGAAATCTATGTCTCGCTGGGAGCAGAGTTGCCTGACGTGTCTAGCCCAAACCTTGCCATCGTCATCGCCTTCCCAATCGCCAAAGTCGAGGTTCTTGCCGACCCTGTTGGCCACCATCTCGGCCACCAGCATACCACATCGACGTACACCGACATCAGAGTGGCTGATATATGCACCTACTGCGGAAAACAACGGAGGGGACTGTGCAACCGATGTCAACTCCCTCGATGATGGTGGAAAATGCGTCACGACAAGGAGGAGTAAAGTCGAGATGTCTGAAACGCGGCCTTTAGAATAATCCACGCATTGCATCCGTAGAGACCTACATTGATGTCGAGAGAGTAGTGAATGCCTGATGTGTTCTGAAGTACTCCAATCGTCAATGAGGCGGGAAAGAAAGACCTCTTGCGCTGTTTAATAAAATGAGTCGACATTTACCGAGTGGGCATTGTTAAAGGAATTACCTTGCGAAGATTGTATGCTGTTCGCTAGCCAGCATACAAACACTCGTGCGCGATTTTCACCCCAAGTCCGAGCCAAGATCACGGACATCAAGCTATCCCAGAGGCCATCCTGAGGCCCGACATGGCCGATCAGGTCACCCAACAGGGTTGCTTCTCGACGCACGACGCCCCTATCATAAGCAGAGGTACCCAACGTGGATTCCAGAGAAGTAAGCGACGAAAACAAGGACGTGAGGATAGCTTGCTGCGTCAGAATAGAAGGTAACGATGCGACTGTGCGGTTCCAGAGCTTCCGGTACGAGTTATCGCCATCCTCCCGGAGTCTGCGCCGAAGGAGCGGTAACGTAGAACGAAAGAACGAGGGTTGGGCGGGAGATGGATGGATTGAATTTGGGAACGCCCCGACGTGCACCAGTTTCGAGAAGAGCTGGGTTACAAGGGATAGGTCCTCTGCGGATGGAACATGTCAGACCACAGGCTAGATGTCAAGCAGCAAAATACAGGCCTACAAGGACGTGCTTCGATAGGGAATGAATCAAAAGTTCAGTTCGGATACTTAGGTTGTTGAAATAATCAGGAAGACCTAGGTCGGTCGGAATGTCCTGCCCTCTGAAAGCATTGGCTATCTTGGAAGGGACCGCAAAGATATTCCGGAGGTAATCGCCCCAGCTGACAGACCGCCTTGCTGGATCACGCATCGTACACGCTGCATAAAAGAGTCTGTCGATGGGATAGTCCTTTGCGAGTCTCAGTAACAAGTTGACACTTGGTTGGTGCAGGGGAAGTGACAGTATCGTCGAATACGCGCATAAAGCTACTTCGCCGGCAGCTGGCGAAGCATTCGAGAAGACATCTGGGCAAAAGTATTGTCGTGCGAGTGTAGAACATCCCTCCTCCTCCAAGATCGTTTCCCATGATGGCAGTATCAACTCCAGCAAAGCACGTTGGGCCGGTGGAAATACTTTGGCGACGTCCACTGCGATATCTTTGCTGGGCAACGAGTTGAATCTTCTGAATTGCGGAGGCAACAAGTTTGCACTGGCAAGAGGCAGACAGAGGAGCGGGAGGAGAGTCTCAAGTTCAGTGATCTCGGCCTGAAGCTGCAAGAGAACGTCTTGCAGGATCGCTGATGGGCGAGTCGAAGACATGTCGCGTCTATGTAAACTAGGTTGATACATACAAATACATAGTAAGGAGTCTAACAGCAAGTCAACCAACCACTTTGAAGGCACCGTTGGTCATCACCCGAGCAATGACACCCGTCTGCAACCAGGCTTGTTCGCCAGTCTCCGTGCTCTCTGCACCGGATGTGAGGGTTCCGACGGGCGGCCCACGTACGAGAAGCTGCCCTTTGGGGTCATTGCCCCTCTCCACGGCCGCGTCCTCCACACCGATAAGCTTGACTTCGACGTTCACACTTGGGGCACCAACATGAGCTGGCTCACCCTCCGCTGAAGGGAGGGATTGCAGGTCAAACGCATGGGTAGCAAGCATAGGCCCGCTTGTCGATGCATGGACAAAAGTATTGATGAGCGGGACCGAAAGCGCAATCCGCGCGGGCGTCAAGGCGTCGTTCGGCAACGGGTCTGAAAACTACCGTTTGCGACCGCATCAGAACTAGGGGAGGCACTCACCTCCACCAACGACAATAGCCTTGAGTGTGCTCGTCATACGACCCAAGACGTGTTCACGAGCGCCTTCGAACGCTGCGCGATCCCATAAGCTGTCCTTGCTTAAAAACCCATCAGCAAGCGCCGCCACCTTGTGCCTCCATACAATAGGGTAAACGAATGACGACTTTGCACGGGAGAGCACCGCCTCTGACAAAGCTTGCACGTGGTCAGGATGAACGAATAATACCGTGGGTGACGGTATGGGAAGCTTTGTCGCAGAGAGTATGTCATTGACGTTACGCAGTAAACCATCGGGCTGGACATTGGAGTTGAAATATACACGGGTCGAGTCACAAGTTGCGAAGCATGTGGATTCGTACAATGCAGTGTACGCGATTGCTCGTCCAAACGGTGTGCTCAGAGAGTGCCCAGAGACGATCGTGTCGAGGGTGGAAAGCGCTATAGAGGGTGGGAACAGCGCTCTGATGGCTGTAACTCCAGACGTGAAATTTGAGTGAGTGAAGCGAACACCTTGCAGATCTCCAGAAGGGGATTCGAAAAAGGCGAGAGTGAATGGATCATTGGGGCCTGGAGAGGGGATGTGGGCGTTGTACCAAGTTTGCAAAAGTACGACTTACGAGCTGAAGGAGGGGAAATCGTATTGGCTGCCTGGGCACCGTCGGCTTCGATTTCGGTCCAATTCAGAATTTGAACCTCCTTTGCTGCCTTGGGCTGGATATTTGTGCCCGTTTGTCCAACCACGATGACCTTGTGGTCATGTTCTTTTGCATCGTAGATAAGCTCGAGGAGGTGAGGCAAGAAGTCTGCACCAACGATGATGGCAGACGGGGGGTGGTCTTCCAAGACACGTGAGAGAAGTTTGCGCGAACTCAAGGTGACGGAGACAATGGAGTACTTGGCAAGTGCAAGATCAGCGATGACGAACTCTGCACATGAGAGGGTTAGGCCAACGAGGAAGGCGATAAAGAGACCAACCGAGGCTGTCGTTCAAAAGCAACAGGACATTGGATTCATCAGGAAGAATGCGAGCAATGCCAGCGCCAAAGGCAGCAATGCGTTCGTTGAGTTTGCCATTAGTAATCTGAGGACACGAGTAGGCAAGTGCTGGGGATGCGAATGCATGTCTCACTCACTTTGGTCGACCAGAGCGTCCTCGGTGACTGAAACTGGGATCTGACTAGGTCATTGACTAGGTCGACATCTTTGTCGGGCTTGACGGGAAACTGGGAATGGGTGACATGGCTGCTCAGCTAGAGTGAAAAGGGGGGGACATACCCTGCCCATGAGTCCTGTGCCATAGTTCCTATAGATTGCGCTCTCCGTGGGGTGTCGCACACGGCCCACGTCGCTCTGTCGGCCCAAGAGGATAGGGTGCACGAGTGGCTGAGGCTTGTACAAGTTCTGGAGAAGAAACACGGATACACCGATGAAACCCAGGAGGACGGTCAGATCGTCGGTCACGAGGTAGGACATGGTGTCGTGTGGCAAGAGCAGTTCGGTTAATGCCGGATTAATAATCTACCCCTGAGTCATTGCCCCGATTACGTAATACAATTGCGCGGTAACGTACGCAGCAACTGCTTTTGAATTTTTGATGGCGGTCTCATTTACCTTCTTTCTCTTTCACCATCACCATCCCAGCCAGCCGTTCTCACTGCCAATGTCACCCAAATGAACAACAGCCCAATACACAACTATGGCACCCGCATTCGCAGGAATTCCGTGCTCAAGCCGAGCGCGCGACTGAGGCAATGTCCTCCTTCCCCACACCCTCCGCCGCGCAAGATCAAGCCGGTCCCTGTTTCCCCCGCTCACAGCTCCATCCCCCTCTCGCCCGATCCCTGTTTCCCCATCTTCCCAATTCCAGGCGTCATGCTCCACCCCGAAGATGCATCCAACAAGGTCTTCCACGCTATTGGTCGCTCTTTCCTCTCAGTCGTGCGTACACAACATCTACCACTCATCACACGTGTTCCTTCTTACGTTACACCATGTAGGAAAATCGCGCGATGACGATCAAAGATCTCGCGGAAATGACCCTGAAATTCGGTCTCATGTGCCAAAAGTGCGTATCCCTCACCCACTCGCGTGTTATTCCCCTCCTGCCTGGCACCTGTCTCGTGTTGCTTATCGCTCTCCCCTTCAGTGTCTCTGCTGCGTCTCAAGCTATAACCACCTACATTCGCAATCACATGGCACGATGCGAGGCTCAGGAGGATCATCCACTCCTTCTTCGGCATGTTTTATCTGGGACCCTCGCGGATGACGACCTCGTTCCCGCATTGTACAGCAGGATGGGTGGAGCGTCCAACCCTGCCAAGCACACCCCAAAGGATCTAGGCCTCAATGTGGCGCAAAATATACTCGAAAGCGAACGGCTAACCAACTTCCGACGAGGCACGATGGTGTGGTTCCTTTCCAAAGCAACGGGTGTCTCGTGCCCATTTGCACGTGCCGGAATTCGTCTCTGCGAGTACGGCAAGGAAGGGAGGAAAGCCCCGAATGAACGCGGTGATGACCCACAGTCGAAGCCGAAGAAGCATTCAGGCCACGATGACGCTCAGTGTGGAGACAAGAGAAAAAGACTAAGGCGGGGTTGTCGACGCGGTTCGGGTGGCTCTCGGGAGAGTTTGAGCATCGGACGAGATAGCGAAAGTCCCGCCGTTGATAGCGGATATGGCGAGTTGGGTGCCGATTCAAGCGACGACGAGCGTCCTCCCAAGGTGAAGCTTACGCTTCGTCTTCGGCCGTCACTGCCTTCACCAGCCGTGGCATCCCGGCCGAGAGAGGTCATCGATCTGTCAAATGACTCGACCGGTTCTTCCTCTGAGGACGGTGCCGCTAGCGCCGATGATGGCGATGACGCTGACATATGTCCAGACCCTCCCGAGGCGCCGTGGAGTCTCCCTCCTTATCCACGACGATCTATCTCCGTGCCGCACTACACACCGAGTTGTGATGAGCGGGTTCCCTCCCCAACAACCTCGACTCAGTCTCATAGTGTGGTCACAGACAAGAGAAGGCGCTCCCCGTCTGTCCCATGCAGTGCTTCCCCCCCTCCCGACTCGGACCATGATGATTTCGATCTCGACTCAGATGTTGATTGGGATTCCTCTTCCCTCTCGGCCCCTTCACCGGCACCAGTCCTTCAAGTCAAGGTCGAGACTACCGATGATTTCCAACCGTTCAAACCCGAGCCCGCTGACATTCGCGACATGCTAGATGCGTGGGAAGACCTCGATTGCGCACAGACGTCCACCGTTTCATCAGCCACCATCAAGCTTCCGACCACGGATGACTCGAAATCCGATGGACTGGAGTTTTGGGAATGGGAGTTTGAGAGTGGCTGGACTGGTGCCCCAGAAGATCTCCAAGATTTACCCATTGTAAAAATGGAGCCGGACGAGAACGAATTTCTCCCCTCCTTTCGAGCATTTGCACCAAGGTCTCCGGCCTCACCTTACTCCCCATTTACACCTTCATCACTTCATTCAACTTCGTCACCCTTGTCTGAACTTGGCGGAAGTTCTTTGATTTCCCAGTCTCCCCTTTCCCCTTTTGCCGTACCCCCATCACCATCCTCCTTTCCCCTCGGAACTGGCAGGCGAAGCTCCGCGTTGACTTGGCAAGACGCCGAGTTGCTCGGCCCAGATAGTGTGCATCCACATGAATTTGAGGGTGAATGGGCTAGTGGGGTGAGAGCGCAGGTCGAACGTAACTTGCTCCCACGAGACGGGGCCGTCTTTTCTTCGTTGTCAGTTGGATCTGAACAACGCGAGCCAGATGGCACGTGCGAGGTAGTAGAAGAGACGGACAGTTTAAGGGTTCAAACATCACTTTCTTCGTCACTCGTGGAATCGAACGCTGTGGTTGTCCACACGTGTCGTCCGTGTGCCCCTGATATTTGTGCAACACAGATTGAAGGTATGCAGCGCGTGTGCCCGGATTGTTTCGAGAGACATGCTGACCAGGTTTGCCCCGCAGGCATTCCTGTATACCAGACTATGCTCGATTCATCCATACTCTTGAGACGCATTGACACAGATTTTGTGAATCTCAGTACGATTCTTTCCCATCTCTCGCTGCCCCTTCCGTCGCCCCTTCCTAGTGTCTGTGTTGATGTGTCTCATCCTTCCTTGTCCATTAGTGGAATATGGGCCCCTCTCAGTGTCTCCCGCATGTATTCCCATGGTTTGCCAAAGGGAATAGAGAGTATTTTTCTCTCTGACGACCTTGTAATGCGCTTTCCCACTGCTTTGCAGGATTTCCACCAGAAAAGTGCGCCAGGGAGATCACTAAGCCAATTTGGACCAAACTTCAATGCTTCGCACGTTTCTCCCAAGGCTGGGCAACCATTTAATCTGCCTCGGAGTCATCACGGGAAGTCCGTGAAAGAAGATGTATGGGAAGGTCCTGTCGAGACCGGGCTCGAAGAGCCGTTGTTAACTATCCCGCCGTCCGTTCATCTTGCGCTGGAGGCCCTGCACCCGCCGACGCCGACTAAAGAGGTCGCTGGGTCGCCGGAGATACCACTTAGTCCCACAGAGCAAGCGATTTTTCGTGCTCTATGCGTTCATCCTGATTGGGATCCAGAGGAGGCTGAAACGATGGATAGCGAAGCAAGAGTGGACAGTATACCTAACCATAGCCCCCCACGAGAGAGACCACTGCGGCGGTCCAGGAGGGTTGCTGATGCAGCTGTCGCTCGCTCTCGTGTTGTCCCGCCGAGAACAAAGGGCCAACGACACTCTTAATTTACTGACCAGTTGATAGTTGATGCTGGTCATCGTCAGCTAGAAACTGTAATCATTCGTATACCTCGAATATTTCTATGATCCCCGCTCTAAGTTAATGATCAGCGGAGTGTGAAAAGCCTCGCTTGGGATTTCTCGTTCCCAACCACCATCTTACTAGTACTCCATATTTCACTGGTCCAAGTACAAAAGTACGCTCGGTGGACGCCGTCCATCGCATATCTCTTGCTTTACGAGCTTTTCTGCCTTTTTTCCTAGTTCATTCTCGACCGAACCCAAGCTAATTCACCACCATCGACCGCAGACACGACCCTCCTCTAAAATCTATCCGTTCGGTCCTTTGCTTGCTTTATTTCACCTACTGCACCAAAAGGCGGACGGGTGTTTGTTAATTCTCCATCAACAACCCAACGGTAATCTCTAATTGCACACGAAAACAAGCCCTATAATGTCTTTATCTGCCTCCGACAACAATGGCTCTTATTCGAGAGTTTCCTCGGGCAAAACGCCTCCCCCGGCACCTTCCGCTGCCTTTGCAAAGAGGTGTGTGTCTTCCATCAGGTTTTTTTCCAAATCGTTCACGGGCATTTCAGGGCGCGGGAGATTCAAGCGGAAGAACGTCTAGGAAGATATAGGCCACCAGCGCTGCGCGCTCTTGCGCCTTCTGTGTCTCCTCCGAATGACAACGATCCATCCCTAGGTGATGGTGACATTGGCCCGCCGTCGGCCTATCCTCCCGGCTTTAGGAGAGCCAGGGCTGGTACTCTCCCTTCCGATGTTCATCTTGCGGCTCAGAGATTTGCTGCCGCTTCCAATTCCTTGGGCAGTACGACACCTTCTACCGAATCCTTTACGGAACAGATCCAGCAGCGACAGAGTACCAACACTCCCCCAAGCCTTGTCGTACCTGCGCGCCCTGGGCTTCGCCATTCGGCTACTTCTGTCACTCCTGCTGCTACACCCAGTACAGCCGTAGGTGTCGAGCGCAACAGTCGCCTCCGGTCTGGATCACTAACCCTACCATCTTCTGGCCTGACAAATCCATTTGGGCCTTCTATCTTTTCGTCTTCTTGGTTATCCTCCACAAATGGTTCTGGTTCATCGTTTCCTGTTCTGGACGAGCTGCGTTCCGTGACATCCGCAGATTCGGCTGATGACTTTGATGTCCACACTCTTGATTACCTTGGCTTGGATGACAGTCACCGTCCCCCACCAGCAGCCACGATTTCCGAGCTACGCAATCAAGCGCAAGCGGCGATTGCAGGCAACTTGGCTAACCCACCTCGTTTGCGTGCCAGCACAGTTTCTAATCCGTACCGTACACGTTCCTCCGGTCCTACTTCGTTATTGGCGACGCCAAGCGGCGAGGAAGACGAGGAGTTCTTTGAAAATTATGAAACTCAACAATTGTACGAACGCCAGCGTCTCGGCTCATACGACGGATCCATCTCCGACGCAAACCTTTTGCATTCGTCCTATGTTGCCAAAGGATTCAAGCAAACTGACCACCTCTCCCCCGGTAGTGCGCTGGGCTCGCGCCCGCGCGCCATCTCTGTCGGGACCCTTGATGATCCCATCCGTTCTATCCAGCGCCGTATGACGACAAGCGAGGTTCAGGCCCCGTACTTAAGCGAGCTTCCTTCTACAAGCAGCCTTATCCTTGCGAGCCCTGCCAGTATCCTCAAGTCGGAAGCTAAGCTGGTTTCTCGCAACACATCGTCGCCTACCGTCCATTTCCCCAATGGTGAGGTCGGCCGTGCATCTGCCTACCTCGTTGCCCCCAACTCTCAGGGGAGGGCCGTTTCACCGAAGTCTGAGGCCAACAATTCACAAATTCAGACTCCTACCCGATCACTCTGGATTGGTAACCTTGACAGTGCTGTGACCAGCGAACAGCTTATCCATGTGTTTGCTCCATATGGTGCTATCGAGAGTTTGAGGTTGTTGCCTGAGAAGGTCCGTTCCAATTAGTCTCTTAGGAACATTACTCACCGCTAAGTAGGAGTGCGGCTTTGTCAACTTCGTTGACCAAGCGGATGCTATCCGGGCAAAAGATGACGTTCTGAACCGTCTCGGAGGTAACATTGGCATGCCAAATGGACAGACCGTACGAATCGGGTTTGGAAAAGCTGACAGTGCCCCGGTTGCACCTGCCAAGGGCACCACTATTACAAATTCTGGCGCGGCGTCACCCAACAGCATGGGTAAGAGCGTTAGCCCTGGGCTAGGAGGCTTAGATGCGCAGCTACAGTCAACTCCTACCCGCGCGTTGTGGATTGGCTCCATTCCCAGCACTACAACTCCTGCTACGATTCTGAACGTCTTTAGTCCCTACGGGCCTATTGAGTCCGCCCGTGTTTTAACACACAAGAATTGCGGATTCAGTGTGTTTTTTCCTTGCTGTGGAACGTCAAGTATCTCATTAATTCTTAGTCAATTTCGAACGGCTCGACGATGCTGTACGTGCGAGGAAGGCACTGAACGGTCGTGATGTGCTGGGTAGTGATGTTGGAGCCATTCGCATCGGGTTTGCCAAGGTGCCTGTTAAGAATGGACAAGAAGGTAGCGGCTCGCAAGACGATAGCCCCAGTGTCGCAGTACAGGGCATAGGTGACCTGAGTGTCGGTGCAACAATCCATGCGTTGCGGAGCGTCAAAGGTGCTTCGACGATCCCTGCTGATCAACAGGTTCTTGGGGGAACAGTTGAGAACTATCGTTCAAACTTGCTTCTCAGCATGATCGGTTCGGGCATGCACAACATAGCCTATACTTCTGACGGACTGTCCAAACCTGCTGGGTGGACGCCCTCCGTGACGGAACAGCAAATGATCATGCGGGAACTTGCCAAGGGAAGTGTTGATGCAGAGACGGATATCCAGACTCTTTCTGGTTAGTCCTCTGTGCCATGTGCGGTCATCCTTTTCATTTTTGAACAGAGTTCCGGCCTCCCACGATGTACTACACTACGATACCACTTGTCTCTGAGAGACCGAACAACAGGCGATGGGACGCTTCTAAGCTTCGTGAGCTACGCAAGCGACTCGATTCTGGCACAATGTCCGTGGAAGAAACCGATCAGGTCGCAGGGGACTTCCTCGACGGGGAGATCGTCGACTTGGCTTCCGACTGGCTTGGAAACACGGTTGGTATTCACCAGTGCTCGATAGATTGTACTTTCTCTAAACAGACATGCACAGGTTGTTCAAAAACTGTTCGAAAAGTGTTCCGCGGGTCCAAGGTTTGCCATGTTAGAACGAATTACGCCCCATCTGGCCATGATCGGGATTCACAAGAATGGAACGTGGGCTGCACAGAAGATCATCGAGTGCGTACAGACACCCGAGGAAGTTGCACTTATTGTACAAAATCTGAGGGCGTATACGCCTCCTCTGCTCCTGGATCAGTTCGGGAATTATGTGGTGCAGTATGTCACTTGTCATTGCTACGCTTCCTTCACCCTGACCGATGCATCAGATGTTGCCTGCGCTTTTGTGCACCTGCAAATGACTTCATCTTTGACGCCATGGTCGATCGTATGTGGGAGATTGCGCAGGGCCGCTTTGGAGCGAGAAGCATGAGGGCTTGCCTCGAAAGCCCCCACATTACCCTGAGCCAGCAACGGCGCATCGCTACCGCTGTGATCCTTAACTCAATACCCCTCGCCACTAACCCAAACGGCGCCTTGCTACTGACCTGGTTGCTGGACACATCTTCGTTCCCATCAAGATACAGTTTGCTTGCCCCTCGATTCACCCCTCATCTCTCACATCTTTGCACACATAAATTGGCATCGCTTACGGTCCTGCGAATCGTCAACCAGAAGATTGAACCCGAGGCATCGCGTCAGATCGTGCAGGCATTATTTTCCTCGCCTGGGGACCACGTGCTGACAGATGTCTTGGGCGACCAAGTGAACGGTGTCGCCGTGGTCCACAAGATCCTGACGAGTGCCTTCCTTGACCCCATCGATAAACCAAACTTTATCGAGGCAACGAAACGCGTGTTGATCGAATTAAAAGTAATCGCTACCCAAGCCTACCGCCGTCTCATTGAAGAAGTCGGGCTACCCATCCCTAACTATCAGCCAACGTACAGCAACAATGGTCCCCCTGGCAAGAAAGGGCAGTCGCACAATGCGTATGGTGTTCCTGGACTGCCCTCTGGATATCCATCCAACGACCAGGGCTTGGCATCTATGATGGCCGCGCTACAGATGGGAGGTCAAAACCCCCAATCTGGTCCTCCGCAGTTACATATTGATCCCGGATTCGGTCAGAGCAACACGCCTGCCCGTCCTCGCAGTTCGAACCCTCCGTCGGCGTTTTCCCCTACCACAGACCCGTTTAACCCATTCGCTCTCCGTTCACCTGAGATAAGCAGTCCTCGTGCGACAGTTCGCCGTAGTGGGGCGCTGCCTGCTACAACACCCATAGCACAGACGTCTGTTTCCACAATTCCATTTGGCCAGTCTGCAGGCGTCCCGCAGCCGGGTGGTGTTCTTGGGATGGGACAAGGATACAGTGGTCAGAGCGTTCCCCAGGTGTACCCGCCGTATGCCATGTACCAAGTGTACCAGCAGACACCGCCGACCAACATGGGTGCTTTCAACTGAAAAACGATTCTTCATGACAATTTCACTCGTCCACACCAACTCAAGTTATTCCTTCCGTTGTCTATCTATGCTCCTTTTGCCCATTGACCAGATCACTGCCAAATCTCGCTCACTCGTTTGAATGATACCCATTTTCTGAATACGCTCTTTTCGGCATGAAAAGCTGGACAGGATCTTGGCCGTCGTCATCTTTCATTCTCTATTCTTCACTAGGTCGATTTTCGTGACCGTGTACAAGTACATAGCGGATGGCTGTAAAGTGCTCAGGTATAGAACAATAAAAATATTGCTTTCTCCCGACTGCGATGGGCAACGCGTCTTCGAAAGCAGCGCGCAGGCTGTCGAGGGAGGCTGCTCGACCCGACAAGCCACTGGCGTTTGAGCGCAGGGAGCAGGGTGAGTCGCCCGCGTCCGCTCGGGTGCACGCTGATTCCCGGCAGCGATCGAGAGGGACGCCAAGGACCCACACCTCGTCCAAAACCTGAGCCGCCTGGGCCCCGTGTCCGTCCACCCCACGCACGTCGTCCGCGCCCAGGCCACCGACACGCAGCACATGTTCGGGGCCCGAGCACGCGCGGAGCAAGAGGCCGCAAACGAGGCACCCAACCGCCTGCGCGCAGCGTCCCTTGCGGCGCTCCTCGACGCGCGCAAAGCTGGCGGGGCAGCGCTCGAAGGCGCACGGGGCCGTGTGGACGACGCGACGCTGCGACTGCTGTGGGGCGTCAACACGCCGAGCGTCGACGCACGCACCGTCGTGCGGACGCGGGACGAACACGGGGAGGAATCTGTCACGATGAGGGTGCGTCCTCTCCTGCGCATGCGAGGCTGAATGACGACGTGAGCAGGCGCGATGGGTCGATTCTGCCCGCTGATTATGAATAACGGAGCTATACTACAAGCGTAGTGGATACATGTCTAAAAGTACACACGCAGAGCGTTGCCTTGCATTGACTCTGTCGGACAGTATGGGCATTTGACGCGGCTGTAGAACCTCTCAGTCGGAGAGACACAACAGAACAGGGAGACGAACCCATTCACTTTGCTCAGTTTCTGTAGGCTGTCCTTGGTGATGACATGCCCACAGGTCATCATCATGGGTGGATTCTGTTCCGTGGACTGGTCCTTGGACACCGGACATGCAAAGATGGAATGATAGCGGTTCTCTGCAGGAAGCGGTATCTCGATCTATCAGAGCTGGTCAGCAGTGAGAAAGACGATATTCGGACAAGACGCACGGGAAGCTCGTCGCTTTGACTCCACTCGCTCTTCTTCTCCTTCATCACATTCCGCGCCTTCTCGATCCGTGCTAGCGCACTCCCACCACCAATGTCGCCTATCACTCGGAGCGGGACCTGTCGACTCATGCCCAGACTTGCACAGTACTCTTTCGCAAACAGGGGCTCGAGGTCGGTGTGCAACGATGGCGAGGCAAGATCCGCATACGGTGAATGCTCCAGTTTCTGCTTGGGGAGGTATGCCAAACACGCCATGAGACGCCTGAACTCGGCCGCATGCTCGGAAAAAAAGCCCCGGAGAG